>LWCA01000308.1:0-32977 GCA_001642005.1 Intoshia linei | reverse complement strand
TTTAAAAAAAAGGGAATAATTTTGCCATCTGAAAGCAATTGCAGAAATAAAATTTATGATTTGTATTCGAATGAAATGGAGAGAATAAAAAATTATTGTATTAATTAATAATACTAAGATCGGAACATTAGAAACACCTCAGAATGTAATATTATATGATTGTACTAATATTACAAGTAATATGAACGGATAAATGATTATTCATACTCTTGATGATACAATTAAAAATAATTAAACAAAACAAAACAAAGAAACTTTTTAAAAGATAATATTAAAAAATATTTGATTTTGTACTACAACAAATAATACACTTTTTATACATATTCATTTAGACTTAAATTAGGGATTGGAAACCTTTTGCATCTAGGGAACCACTTTTCTATTTTTTACAGGTGCATTAGAATTAGTTGCTTATTGCTTATACTTATTGCTTTGTTTGTCTATGTGTAGCATCGTTTATTTCAATAACTACCAGTCTTAGAATTTTATAAAGTCCACATTTCTATTACAGTTTTTTCCGAGGGTGTTAGTAAGATAAATTTAAACCTCCTAAACTAACATCTTCCAGGTCAAAAAGCCCAATTATCATTTTTTTTTAAAATCAAACGAGTTTGAGAATTTAAAAAAATATACACTCTGAAAAATATTTTAAAATCATAAATATTATCATAAATTAAAATTTAAAAAAATATATCTTCATGTCCAAAACCACAAATTACCCTTTTTTTTTAATGAAAACAGCCCTAGCATTTCAAAAAAATTTATAGGTAGTACAGTTGTATCATGTTAATAACAAAAAATTTCAATCTGAATAAGTGACGCCTTCACGGTCAAAAAAGCATTTTAGTATTCATACATTTTTTTTCGAAAATATTTTATGAAAACAAAAAATGTGAAATAATTAACGGTCCGAAAATTTAAAAAAAAAAATTATTCTGAGAGAACTTATTCCAGTTAATATAAATACAAAATTTCAACCCAAAAATCTACGCATTCCCGATGAAAAATAATTTTTAATTTATTATCAATCAATATTTTTCAAATGTTCGATATTAATTTTATTAATAATAAATTATTATAAAGCCAAAACTATTTATCCATAATGATGAATAAAAATTTTCGGCTTAAAATTTATTCCAAATAAACTAAAAGTAATAGTACGTATTTTTCTGGCCACTTTATATTTGTGTAATTTTTTTAATTAAAACCATTAAATGGTCATATTTCTTGTTTTTATTAGTTTTTGAATAATACATAACGAAGAAATATACAATAACACTCTCAACGACGTTAATGTGAACCTCTCGGGTCCACAGCAGTTTTTTTGAGGTCCATGAAAATTTTTATAATTAAATACTTTACGCACGCTAATTTATATCTATTAAAAATTGGATGAAAAACGTAATACATTGACTTTTAATTAGTAAAAAAATAAAATGGGCAAGTGAGTTTTTGTTTATGATAATCATTAAAAATAGATTATATAGCTTTAGAGATACATTTTTTAATAACTGAATTTTTGGTTCGTACAAATTCGCTAAAAAAAATAAATATGTTAACAAAAATCCCGTTAATAAGGACTTAGACTGTATAATTATTATTATAATTAATATAATTTATAATACTATGTTTAATTTAACTTAAATATACTTCTATAATCCAATGAATTGCATACTTCATTCTATCTAAATAAGCATGTTTTCGTAAGAATATTTTTGGTTTTGTCGTTCCATTATACTGAATATTGATATTTTGTATTCTGGAATATTTCAAGCAATTTATTTGTTTAAATACATGATATATATCAGTTTTCCAGTTTCTAATAAATTCTCCATGAAAATTTATATTATTAAAATTTAATCCAAATTGACATAATATTTTGTTTTGATATTTTTTGATAAAATAATAATCCGATGGGTAGATGGTACTATATATTAAAGTTGTGTTGTGTATATTACAGTGCAAATCAAATTTTGAATAAATTTCCAAAGTAATTGTGATATTTGAAATTTCCTTTTTAAGTTTAATGTGTAGTATTGATAGTTTGTTGTAGTTTTTAGAAATATTTTGAATATTTATGGGCAAGTTTTCTATATTTATATTAATAAAATTATTGACATGTGAATATAAAATAAAATCACATACTACATGTATGATATGGTTATGAAAATGAATAATTCAGATGTATATAAATTTACTGGAATGGGTATAATTGAGATGAATACTAACATCAGAATTTGGAATTGAATTGATTATCAACGAATAAAAATCCAGACCGTATTGAGCAATTTGAGTAGCAAATTCAAAAAATGAATTTTTTCCTTCTATTAAATGTTTTCGGAGCGGTACATCTAAATATATATTATATCAGCGTTAAAAATGGCGGTTCGCGAAATAAGTTTATAACTATACCGGTACGCCGTGAAAAAAATGTTAGCAGGGCGAATTCAAGGGGTGCAGAAGGTGCAGTGGCCTCTACATTTTTTTTATAAAAAATTTAATTAATGTTTTGTAAAAGAACTAAAAAATGTTTTAATTTATTAAAACAATATAGATGGCGCATAACATTACATGTCATTACATCAACAATGGATCATGTGACTTTGTTATATGCACAATGTGAAATATGCATTGCACATATACATCTATAATTGATAATTTTATATTTGAATGATCAAACAATAAACAATAATGTCAAAGCCATTATCAATTTCCAGTTTTTTTTCTTAAATGTAATAATATTATATATTTTTTTAATAAATATGATAAGTTTCACAATTTTATTAAAACTTTTAAGAATAAAAGTTCTCCCAGTAGTTCTCTGAAAAAATTTTTTTGTGCTGATCATTTTTTTTATTTTTGCGAAAAAATACAAATTTGGAAATTATTGTATAACAACCTTTAAATGAAATTAAAAGAGATGCTTTGAAATCAAACTAGACGCCCCTAAAATAATATTTCTTGCTTCGCTCGCACCCCATTAACTAGCCTCTTGGATCCGCCACTGGTGGGAACCCCTGTATTATACTATTGTATTGCAACATTTTTCAATCCATAATATTCGGCATATCTCAGAAAATTTTGGGTTTTGATAAAATCTGCTCCAATATGGCACGTTTTTTATGTTTTTTTCACATTTCACATTATTTATAAATATATATTACTTTTAGATGGAGACATGTGTGAAACATGTCTACGGTATTCAACGAGTGAATTTATGGGCGTTGAATAATAATCAATGTAGTTTTGATCAATAATATACAAACGTTCATCGTCTTGGTTGTAAATGTAGAAAAAATTGAATATAATTAAACAGGTGATGGTAAAAATTACAAATCTGGACAAATTTTTAAACGATGGCTTTTTCTTCAGTATTTCCATTCTCATCCATTTACATTAATAAAGTTTTTAATGTGTATAAATAAAAATTTTTCAGGTTGTATCAATTCATCCACAGTTGCTATCAAATTTCTCGTAATTTAGTCAATTTGAGATAAGGTTTCACATTCCATGATAATAAAATACGAAAAATGTACACTCGATAATGTTTTTTTAGTAAGATTTTAATGGTGTAGCAATATAATTGTTTTTATTATATGTAATTAATCAATGTGCGATATGTAGAAAGTTTATTTAAAAATATAAATAAATGTAGTAAATTAAAAATGTTTAAAAGTAATTATATTACACATGTTACATGTATAATGCATTAATTTTGAAATTTCAAAAATTTATTAGTTTTTCACAACCTTTTTCTTTGAGACACATATGATAATAACCCAATTGTACAATGTACATCTTTTGGGTATTTACAGAAAATATTTAGCATATTATAACACTTTATAAGGAAAAACAGCGTAGGTAAGGCGTAAAGTAAAGGTTAATGTTAAGGTTAGTATAATAATATCATGTTGAAATAAATTAATGTGAACCTTTATCCCGTCAAGGTTCACAAAATGGAACAAAATATATTTGTTACATATTGGGGTAAAGTAATTATAAAGTATAAAATTAAAAAACCAAAAGATTGTAAAGATCAGAAAAATACTAAACTTTTAAAAGTAAAAACCGCACAAAATTTGTAAAATTTTAAAGTTAAATAAATATTATAAATACTCTATATTTAAGTACATTTATTGAAAAACTCCCTGAGGTACCAAATTTTGTCAAAAATTAAAAAAATTTATGACATTTTATGTTTAAACATATTAACCTTATTTTCGCTACCTTCAAACAGCAAAATGTTTTCATGTAATTTTCGTTTTTGAGTGCATTCACAAATATAGGTCAATTATATATAATGCACTTTGGCTGGTTGATACAAAAACTAGCTTGTTGCATAATTGTTTTAATAATGCTGCAGTGCTGTATTATGCAGTAGTATACTAATGCACGTCTAATTTTAAACACAAAATTAACAAATCACATACAAAATTGCAATTGACTTAAAATATAATGTAATTTCTAGAGGTTACCAGATATTCTATTGATATAAATTGTATAGCGTTAAATAATTTTTGAAATAATAAACTAGTGCGTCTGTAGAATTGAAAAATAATTATTAATATTATAATAGATTCGTCTATTGCAAGAGGTGTTTGACTGCGTGATATATACTTTTTACTTTTTCCTAGTATAATCAACAATACAACAACGAAACACTAAAAAAATTTGCAAGATTTTTATAGATTTAACTACTATTTAAACCTCATTTTTGTTACCTTATTTGAAGTTGGAATATTACCAAGTTTAAAACAATGAATCGTTTATGATTAATCAATTTTGCATTATATTATGTTAATTTCAATAACTTTGTTACAATTATTGGTAAAATTGGTATATATTAATGGAAAATCGAACGATAAAAAAATATACTCTAAAGGAGAAGTGGGCAACCAAATTAATCCAGAAAAAAACCCATTGAAAAACTGTTGTACACTTGATATTTCGTATAATGTTTCATACAACGATTTAAATAATTCATATCCATTTACCATTAATTGTACTCTTTTTATGATACTTGGATCAAATGTCGAGCTTAGCCGAATCATCATGTCGGTATGTTTTTTATTTTTTTGCCTTTTTTAATTATTATATTGTTTGAAATTATTTTAATTTCATGAGATAATTTTTCGCGACGACTAGTCATAAATTTACTTGTTTAAATTTTGCACTTGTTATCAGTCTAGTTTATATTTCAAATAAATGAAAAATTTCGTACTAAGAATAATTTTATATGTGTACGTTTTGTGTCGGCACAATGAAATATTAATAGAACACCTAAAATGTCATGATAAAGAAAATTTTGAAAATAAAATGAAGTATGCAGTCAGACCTGTATATAATAAACATTAATTTTCAAAAAATAAGCAAATTAATAATTTAATTATATTAAATTTTTTGTATTACATTACATTTTATTACAATATTAATTTAATTCAGGTTAAATGTTAAACCTGTTAATTGAATAATTTCACAAAAAATTAATTAAATTAACCCTAATACTCTCATACAAATTTTTCCAATTTTTTGACTTCGATTTTTCCAAAAATTTGGGAAGTTAATACATACTTGCCCATTTTTAACCATATAAAATTTTAGGTAATTACCAATTGTAGTTATGGAGTTATTTCACATTCCATATGATCACATTGGGATAATAAGGCAAATAAAAGCGTGTATATATAAAACTACATGGTCAATATACCTAATTATTTTATCAAATTGTAGCCAATACATGAATTCATCATATGGTATTCATTAAATTCAGTTGTCACAACTTTAACAAAAAAATATAAAAAATTTTTTCAGTAAATTTTTTTTGGCTTTGAAAAATAGTTTTGGCCCACTGTCAGTGACACAGGAGGGTAATCGGTGAAAATCTATATCTTATATATTCGAATATTATAGAATATACTAATTAATTTAATTTTTAATATTTAATTAACTTTGTTTCAATTTGATATGTGTTTTTATAATTGTAATATTGTGTGACCATATAATCATACTGGGAGTATTAGGGTTAACAGTAGATTATTTTCCCTAAAACCCTCTTTAAAATTTGGTACAAAAAAATCCATAAAAATCCTTCTTAAAATTTGGTTGAAAAGTTTCCCTAAAAACTTTCTTCAAAATTTGGTTTAAAAAAAATTCCATAAAACCCCCTTTAAAAAACGGTAAAAAATTCACTTTGTCACTTTGTGAGATTAAAATTTTTTGTGTGTAATATCTGTAAATACCTGTATAAAATGTAATTTTTTTAAAAATTCTCGGAGTATTTTTATTTTTTAAAAAAAAAGGTAATTTACGGTTTTTGTACTAAATATATAACTTTTTAATATTTAAATTTATGATAATGTTCATGATTATAAAATCTATTTCAGAATGTAAATTTTAAAACTCTAGGATCCTTAGTTATTAAAATAAACGATAACAAACAGACACACAAACTGACAAACAAAGAGTTTTATATACAGTTTTATGTACATTTACTAAGTTAGGCTAATGTTAATATATATACTATACACCAGGGGTTCCCAAAGTGGGCGATATCGCCCCCAGAAAATATTTTCAGCTGTTGCGATTATACAAACATAAATAGAAATTTTTTTAATATATTTCAGTACAATAAAATAAGTAAAATTAATGCGGTACCAAATTTAAAAACACTGTATACACAAAAAAACAATTTTAGATGGATAGATATTAGCGTTGATGAATTTTTTAATTGTAAAGGGATATTTTTATAGCAAATGTGGGATGGACGGATATAAAAAGTAACAGTAATGAATATATTATGTTTTAATTATTAAATATCGACTTTGCATATAATAAGTAAATTTTGAAATATGTATACGATGTAATCAAAAAATTTTTTAAGGGGCGTTGAGAAAATATATTGCTAAAAAGAAAACGGTAAACAAAATAAGTTTGGGAACCCTTGATATACACTTACCGTTCAATTCACTAAGTTAGTAGCCAAATTTCTTACTTATTTATATCAGGGTAATCCAAATCGCAAAATGCGGGTTGAATGCCCCTCAATTATAATTGGGTGGTCCACGAAATTGTTTAATAATATATTTTGTAAAACAAGTAAATAATAAAAACAATTAAACAATAAAAAAAAACAATAAAAACATAAACAACAAACACAATTGTTAATAAATACTTTGGATATGTAAATAAGCAGTGCTATGGAAAAAATAGCTTTTTAATAAGAGTATAAGAAAAAAACTAAGTGGGAAGGAATGATGAAATAATTGTGTAAATTTTTTTTAATGTTGCGCCGCAAAATATGTAAAATTTATTTTTAGCCCTCATTTGCCATGTGTTTAGACAACCCTGATTTAAATAATTTTGTGTAAATTTATATATTTTTTAAATAAAAAATGTTGGTATCTATATTTTGAAATCTGCTCAACAAAATCTTCTATAATGTGAAGTATTTTTCCCGAAGGGGTTCGTTGTCATATTAAAAAATATAATTTGTATGGTCGCCATGGAAACATTGCACGTAAAATGTACATGTTGTTATTTGTTCTCATTAGAAATTCGTACTTTTGAGTATGTGATAATATGCTTGATCATTGTGATTCTGTAATTAGCCATTTATTATATGTAAAACGAATACATATAACGATGTATGACGTAAATAACATTATTTGAAAATACGCCTTAAATTAAGGGTTAATTCATAATTATTAAAGTATCAGAACGAAATATTTAATTTTGTTTGTAGTGATGGTTATTTTAATTCATCTATCGATCGAAGCAAAAATATCCCGATAGGTCTGAATGAATTTTGTTGCAAGATTTCAAAAGTATAACATTTTGAATAAACTTTTTTCATCAATATTTTACAAAATCTTGAAATAAAAAAAAAGCCTCGTACGGGGCTCGAACCCGTGACAACCAGGTTAAAAGCCTGATGCTCTACCGACTGAGCTAACGGGGCGACAGTTTGAAGATACAAAATATATACTTAAATGTGACAGTAGTATATTATTAGCAGATATGTTATAGTAGTTATTTTATCGATATCTATTAGACGCTTTATCTAACCCGAAAGTACATTTTATGTTAAAACTTCAATTCCAATAACTTCACTTAATAATAATAATAAATTTCAGTTACTGAAGTTTAAGTATAAAAATAATATATAGCCATGGATGTATATTTATTTAAAATTTATTTTATCAGTTTATGATTCATGATGAATAATGGTGATCAAATAATAATTTCAATAATTATTGAAATTTGCAATTAACTGGTAATTTAACATTATTTTATGGCAATCAATTTGTAAACATTAAAAAATCCAATGTTGCAACACACCTACTGTATTAATACAGTATATATTACAGTCACTGTATAAGATATGTAAAAATATTAAAGCGAGATAATTTGGAAGTAACCAGAATAATTTTTACTTTTAGAAAAAATTTGGAACGAATCTGCAAATACCTATTTCTAATGAAATAAGTCGTGTGATAGTAGATACGTTCAAATCCGTCCGATTAAATTCAACAAAATATTCCTTACCAAATCAAGTTGTGGTCATTACCCAAGTTTATAGATTCAGTAAATATTTACCTATACCCCACCTAAATGAAGGAGAAAATACATTTTCGTGTTCTGCCATTTTTATTTCAAAAAATCATTATTTAATGGAGCAGTCACTATCTGCTGTGTTGCAGTTTCAAAACAATTGTAAATATTTGAATGATATTAGACAGGGTGAATGGAATTGTAATAAATAAAATTATGTAAATTTCATTTTTTTCGTTAATTATTGTTTTTATACATATAAATTTAAAAATTTGGTGTAGAACTAAAATTGACCAGCTGAAATGACAAAACGAATGAGAGATTAACCCCTTCGCTACGAGATTATGCCATATCCCTTCTCCACGGTACTGAGTGTATCTGCTACAATTGAGCCGGACGGTGGAGAGTAGACTAGTACCCACAATTTTGCGGATTTACTATTTTAATGTATTATTAGTTAACGCTGTAAATGTCATTTTAATGATGAGTCATCATTGACTAATGCTATTTTTAATTTGTAGATAATAATTGATCGATTAAAGTTTAATCAAGTTAGTCAAACTATGCCCGCGATGTTTTCGGCAAACAAAAAGTTTTCCGAACTATATTAAGCTAATGTGGAGTACAAATCTTATGGCATGTCATAAAATATCTTTGGTATTCTATTAGATTGCACTATTGCATAATGTTATTCAAATATGACATTTGTCAACATTGTTTGGTTTTTATTATATATTGTTGCAAAGAAGAATATTTCAGTTTTTACATATTAGATTAAATCTTCCTACCTAAAACATTATTGAATACAAAAAGTGATTATTTTTAATTGAATTAAACTAAGAAAAATGATTTGAAACTTAATTTTTTTGGTTAATTATATCCAAAATTAAATTAAATATTTTTCTAATTTTAATTTTAATTTTAGCAATTTATGAAATCGATTAAAAGTATTGTTTATCAATAATAGGCTATTTTTTCTTCAAATTTTCTTTTATTGTTTGCATAGATATAATTATAAATACAATGTACGTACAATTTTGAAATTTAATAATGAACCCAATTAATAATTAAAATGCACTCCAAAAATAATAATTGTTAATTATTCATTAAATTATTCAAATTTAATTTTGACAAAAAATTTTAATTTAAATTTTTAAATATTATTATATTACTAAATATTAAATTATTTTAAATAAAAAAAATAAAAAAAAAAAAATCAAAGTTACAAGCCAAAATAAAATTTTATCAATTTAAATTGTTTTATATGTAATACACATTATGTATTCACGAAATTTGTGCGGCCCGCGTTATAAATAATTTTGACGAACGCTGGATTAAACAATGTATAAACGCCATTCTTAAAAACAATTATATGGGGCCTACTACTGCTACTACTCACCATCCCTGATCCTCTTTATGCAAATTGAAAAAATTTTTCTGAAAAAGAAAAAAATCTCTTCACGGCCCTACACTGTAACATACCGAAAATATCATTTAA
The DNA here is from genome assembly GCA_001642005.1 of Intoshia linei. Lineage (NCBI taxonomy): Eukaryota > Metazoa > Orthonectida > Rhopaluridae > Intoshia > Intoshia linei. Next base: position 22,929 of record LWCA01000308.1, on the reverse strand, counting down.
TGTACATTATTAGACACATATTATCAACTTTAACTTGATTAAGTACTTTAATATGGACAATTATCAAAATATCAGCCATGCTGGTAAATTAACTGTGCTAATACTGGTACATCCGTGATTAAACCCATTTAAAATGGATATAAACGAGAATTTCGATTCGAGACAACTAACTATACACTCGATACAAAAGTGATAATATATTTATTAAAATTAACGTCAAAATAATCACTTGAAAGTTTCAAGTACATAAAAAGTATTCAAGTGAATCTATAAATCACCATGAAACAATGTCTGCATAATGAATTATGTACAATTGATTTTTTTAAACACCAATACATATCATTATAGTATTGTAAATCATACATTTTATAAATAATTAGAATCAAAATTGAAAACTAAACATGATTCACTCTTATAGTTTAAGGCACATTGTTTTGACTGGAAGTCTTGGCGTCACAAATCATAAAATTGCCAAAAAGTCTAGCAAATGAGTATCAATTTAATCATTATAAAGTTATTTTCATGGCGTAAACGGAATTTTATTATGAAAAGGGTATTTTTGTATATAATAATATTGCATTTAAATTTCTCTATGAATTTAAAAACAGGTGACTTTGTACAGTAAAAATTAAAATAAACAAATATAATGAAATAAAAATTTAATTAACACTAAAACTAGTTAACTCTCCAAAAGTATTAAAATGCTATTGTTCAAATTGTTTAAATGAAAATTCATGTAATATCAAAAAAGGCGATGTTTGTTACGTATCTGTTGTACATACAAGTCATCAGAATTTAACGTGGAAATATGGCTGTGTGACAAAAGATAAAGCATTAATGACAGTTTGATTTTGTTTTGCCTAAATCACACTTTTTCTAGTGCACCATCCATTCACATACTAAAATTGCTGTAGAATGTTGCGATTCCAGAGATTTATGCAACTTTAATTTAATTCCTAAACATGATCATATTTTAAAAAATATTCAAGGTTTTAAATTCTATCAAAATTTTGATACCTTTTTTAGATTCCATTCACCACCAAAATCAAAAATTTTTATTCATTATACCGTCTGCTCTACTATTTATTTTATTTATAATTTTAATTTCTTATTATTTCTGGAGGTAAATTTTATAAATATATTTTTGTATATATTTGGGCTTTTTTTAACTTAAACATTTCTGTTAGACAAAAGTATAACACTTCAAAGTCTAATAAATCTACATGTAAATCTATGCAAAGTGATGTCGAGATTTCTGAAAATTACGGTCTGTCACGTGATTCAGTAAGCGGAATTCGTTTGGTAAATGATACTGTTTTATTTATATTAATTAATACAGGACCAAAAAACAGTTTGCAAGCAAGTTACACTGGAAAAAATTATCGGTAAAGGCCGTTTTGGTGATGTTTGGTTAGCCGATTGGCGTGGAGCGCAAATTGCCGTCAAAACATTTTCTTCTATTAATGAAACTAGCTGGTCTCGTGAAGTTGATATATTTAATACTGCGTTCATTAATCACAACAATATACTCAGTAATCATACCATGCCAGTGTCTTCTAACCTATTCACCGCGGTGCAAAAATACATTAATGGTTAGATGCACTGTACTGTATCATTATCCATTTTAAATGTCGAATATTGAAGATGATTTCAGTTATTTATTTTATTTAGATTTTTACGGATCCGACATTAAAGGAAACGGTACAACCACGCACATGTGGTTGTTGACAGACTATCATAAAAATGGTTCGTTGTATGATTTTTTACAAACAAATTCCTTCAATGAGACAGAATTGGTTAAAGCCATTTTATCAATTTCATCTGGTATTGTTCATCTTCATGAAAAGATTTTGGGGTGTTATAAACTCAAGCCGTCCATTGTACATAGAGATTTAAAATCAAAAAATATTTTGGTAAAAGATAATTTATCTTGTTGTATTGCCGATTTTGGACATGCAATCAGTTCTAACGAGTAATTTTATTTGAACAAGAGATTTAAATATTTTAATCAATTATTAACAATGTTTTTTGATTAATTTTGGTAACCTGGTTGAAGACCAAGAATTTCAAGTTTCATAAAATGTAATATTGAATTTAAAAAAAACTTGGATCGTTTTATAGGCGTTATATTAATGTTTTAATTTTATTATTTCTAAAATAATTTATTAAATTAAAATTAGCTTTTATCCTGACAGTATTATTATCCAAAAAGGTACAAAACGATATATGGCTCCAGGTACTATTTATTTGACAAGATTTTAGTTTCAGTTTAATTTAAAATAAAGTGACCAGAAAAATACGTACAATCACTTTTAGTTTTTTTAGTATAAATTTTAAGCCGAAAATTTTTATTCATCATAGATGAGTATTTTTGGCTTTAGTAAAGCCAATATGGGTGAAAATCTATATAATTTATTCCTTCGGAATTTTTTTCATTGCTACGTAATTTTTAAATTTCAACCCTCGGCAGAGGTAGGTCCTGTTTGTACGTACAGTGGAAATTGGATCGTGAAAACACTTGATACTAAATACAACTAAATTGAAAAATGAACTTTATATTTCGAAACAATATAAAAACTTCATATTGAATTTCTGTAAAATTACTAACATTTGTAATAGAGTTAAAAGTTAATTTACGTTATTTTGGTAGCAAATACTTTATTTTAGTAAATTCCATACAAGATGTACTTTATTTTAGTAGCTCATACTTTATTATGGTAGTAAATACTTTATTTTAGTAATACGTACTTTATTATAAAAGTGAAAAATGAAATGAAATAAAAGTGAAATTAGAATTTTAAAAATTAGAAACTAAATATTTATTTAACTTCTTTGTTCGGTATAAAGTCATCAAAAAAACCTTGTTTGTTGTATCCTTGTTTCAAAATTAAAAATCTAGTTTTTGAAATATATCATCCACCACAGACCCAAGTTAAAACTGAAATATTAAGATACCATACTATACCTACAAACCATATTACAAAAAAATTAGAAATATTTTATGGTGTTCACACCAGAGAATATTTTTTTTATGAGATTAAATTTAAATTTAAAGAATTTTTCACTTTTATAATAAAGTTCGTATTACTAAAATAAAGTATAATTATTAGGTAGCCTTTGTAATATGTAAATTATATTTTACATATTACAAAATAGTCGTAAATCCATTTAAAATGTGCATTATTATAAATTATCTAGTAGTAGAATCTAAATTCCGTATCTAATATGAACAATATAAACAAAGAAAATATGACTGCTAATATAAAACTAATTTTATTTAATTTGTTGGGGATCTAAAAAATTCCAAATATATCTCAACAAATTAAAAATAGCTGTTACTTATTGTTGAGCAATGTAGATGAGGCTATATTGGATAAAATAATATTTGGTTTTATTATCGTATTTTTTTTGGCCACTTTATTAAAAAAATTAACCAGTGTTCAGAACCATCGTAACTGAAATGGTGAATTTAATTGTTATTCATTTTACAAATTTTTGCGCTTAATGAAGTTTGTTTTAATTCATTATGTCAAATTTGATATTGTAAGTTACCACGTGTAACTAATAAAACGTAATATAACTTTAAAGTTAAATTTTTTACTTTATCACATTTATATAAACGTTAACAAATGTTATTAATTTTGTAAGTTTATGATTGAATGTGATTAGTATAAGATGAATTATTTTTAACTTAAAATAAGCCCCGTTAGCTCAGTCGGTAGAGCATCAGGCTTTTAACCTGGTTGTCACGGGTTCGAGCCCCGTACGAGGCTTTTTTTTTATGTCACTGAAACTAAATTTTATTAATTAATGTGTAAATTAATATATTTTTTTTGTATTATATTTAGAAATTCTTGATGAATCAATTGACAAAACCAATTTTAATGAATTTAAAATGTCTGATATTTATTCTCTTTCTCTAGTTTTTTGGGAAATGTGCGTGAGAACATCCAATTATTGTAATTTAATTTTAATTTAATGATATGAATATATTGTAACTGTTTTAAAGCTGACGAATTTTTTCTTAATTCGTCACTTTTGAGAGTGTAACTTGATATTTGTTGGACAGTCAGACCTCTCAATACCGCTAACTCTCATTACATCCACCCTCAATAACGCCACTATATTTTAATTTTAAAATATTTTAAAAAAAAATTTGATTGAAATGAATTAAATCCTTTATTTAAAATACTATAATATAGACTAGTATTATAGAAATTATTAATTTAATTTTAATTATAACTTATCAAACCTTAATTAATACATTAGGGCAGTGCTTTCCAACCATTTTTGGTTGGCGATACATATTTCAATCTCAAAAAATTTCGCGATACATCAATCATAAAATAAACGATTGACTAATAGATATAATTGAATTAATTTTTTTCTAATGATAATCTGAAAATAAGCTATGTAAAATTTTTGATCATCATTAAAAATAACTTTGATTTGCATTTTTATTATTTATTATTATTATTTTTTTATTACGCAATTATTTCATTATTTTTTTCCTATTAGTTTTTTCTCTTACTCTAATCTAAAAAGCCTTTTTCTCCAATGCACTGATTATTTACATATCACAAATATTTATTAAAGTTTTATTAAAATTTTTTATTATTTACCTGTTTTACAAAATATATTCCTAATCAATTTCCCGGGTCAACGCTTTGGACTACCATGAGTTATGTTATTGAAAAATATAATTTTTTTAATTTTTCTGAGCCACATCTGATTTTAAGCAAACGTTAAAAATTCTTTTACTTAAACGCTTATTAAATATTAGAAGGACACGGAATATGATTTATTTTAAAGGGCTGATCGAATTTGTTGAAAATGTTGACAAATTTTATTACGATTTACAATTGGAATCAATGTTATGTAGTAATGTGTTTATTATATTTAGCTAGCACACCAAACTACAAGTTACCATTTTCAGAAGATATTGGAAATGATCCGTCTATTGAAGAAATGAAACATGTCGTATTAACGTTAAAAAAGAGACCGTTATCGTATAAAATTTGGAATACCAGTCGAGTAATTAAATTAAATACTATATATTATAAATTATAATTTTATTTAACCGAATTAAACTATATTGGATGTTTTAAAGGTATCCTTACTTATATAATATGATTTGCAGTATTTGTTTGTGTGAGTATGTTACCGTTTATTTCAATAACTGAATAACAAAATTAAGTGGAATAAATTCACTTTAAAGTAAAAAGTAATGTGATATGACGGTTTCACCTGAAACAAATTTGGGAACCACTCTTTAAAGGATTGATAATAGTGAATAGTAGGATTTTTAAGATAGGAATAAACACTTTAAATTTATTTTTTTTGGTATAATAAAAATGTGCCTCGGCAGAGCTAGGTGCTGTTTGTACGTAGTATATAACAGTCAACCTAGTATACATATTTTTGCATATACATTTATGTATTACATTATAACCCAAAAGCATTTAATTATATGAGATTTATGATTTACATTGCATATAAACTACGTTTATCCCAGTTTTTTTGAGTGGCATATAAATTGTGAGAGTGTATTTTTTGTCTTGTAATTATAATTAATGTAGTTAATGATGGACATTTACCGAATGATATCAGAGTGTTGGGCAGAAAATCCGGTCGAACGGTTAACATCAATGTATATTCATAAATACTTGTCAAAAATGGATACAATGTTGAATATGCGGAAAAATTTTACCTGCGATGCACTAACTTTATACAATAGAAATTTGTTGTCCAGTTAATTTTATAATAATAAAATTTATTTAATAACATTAATTTTTTTTGCTTCATTGGCACAATTTTCATGATACTTTTTTTCGTTTAATACAATATATTTATCTTTTTCTTCTAATGGGAAATTACAGTAGGTGCACAATTCTTTAAATAAATTGTTCATGTCTAAAATTATAAAAATCACTAAAAATAAAATATATGTCAGTAATCACCGATATGATTCTACCGTAAATTTTACAAATAATTTTGTCGAAATTACTAAAAAGTTAAATCTCCAATCTCACCCTCGAAAATTATTTGAAATTTGTATTAGAAATTAGTATTTTTAAAATTCTACACCTTATTTTCTTAAAATATCGCAACAAACAGATGTAAATTTTGGATAAATTTTTTCATATTTATTATTTGATACGTTAATAATAAATAAGTAAGGATAATACTTTTAATTTTGTAGTATAAAAATGATACAAAAATAAATTTAGAATATTATACCTTTTTCACAATATATTTCGTTGTTCTTTATGTATATATTCTTCTCTGTTAACAGTTTATTGCAAATTTTACAAGTTACACAGGCATAGTGGTATTTTATTTCTTTAATAGAAGCAAATTGCTAAATAACAAAATTTAACTACATGGACCGGTTATATTTAGTTTCACTATACAATTGAACGTGTAGTCCATGTTGTTTATATTAAAAAATGTGCAATTATACAAAACATGATGTTGCATTTTATTATAGCAGATTTTCTCAAACGATGCGCAAAAAAATAATAGATCAATAAAATTAGTAAGTATTGATTAGTTAGTAAAAATTGCTAAAATGTTTGTATCTGTGTATGTAGTTTTTTAGAAAACTCACGTGTTAGGTTAACTAATAAATACAAATATGTTACGTAATACGAAGAACACCAAATTCTCAAGATATACAACATTTTACCTACAACAATTGCTCAAAATGACAATATCCTTAGTTAACTTCAAATTATAGATATCTACCATTCAAATTAATAAAATTAAAAATATGTACCTTGTCTCGTATTTGTTTATCACATTTACTACAGAATGGTGAAGTTTCGTCAAAATAATGAGATTCACATAATAATTTATCATTCAGAGTGGTGAATGGCCATTTAGATAAATTTTTGGTGCAATTTTTAACAGTACAACAAAAATCTATTAAACAGTAACATCGGTCTGATACCATAAAGTACTTTCCACTAAATATTTGCAATAACTTCAACTATATATTTTAAATAGTGATTTAAATACATAAATGTATAGACACGTCGAGTCACATGATCGATCGATGTAGCTAACAAGAGTTGGTGGTATTAGAGTTCATTCTGTAATTTATATTAATAAAAAGCTGGCAATGCTTCTAGAGGTTTGTGTCAAGATCTAATTAACCCCTAAACTGGTAAACATTTTTATAATTCTCGCATTACCCTTAATAAACAATGCGATTCGAATTTTTCCTTGTTCCACCACTCGAAAAAATACGACAATGTAATTTGATATAATCTGTTTAAAAATGTAGATATGCTACATAAATGTTCTACGATATCTGAAAATATCTTATTGTAAAAAATCCACCACATACATTGTATACAATGTATTGCAATGATTCTCAATGATAATTTTTCAAATCGAAACCTTGTAAAAGCTATCTATATTCCAATTAAAAATAATTAAAATTTTTTAAATGTTAAGTTGAGATTATAATCAAGAAACATTCGATAGATCTACTTTTAAAGATTATCAACACATTACTAACAAAGTAAACTACATTTCAGAAAGTGAATTGATACGATTATATACATACCTAATAATTTTTTTGCAAACATAGCAAACATTTTCAGTGCCAGGGGTATCATCTTTTTGTTTTTGCGATTTTTCTGAAAACTTTTTAATAAAATTTTATTGAAACAATACCAACTTGAGCATGGCCCAAATCAATTTTTTGAATAGGTTTACTACTAGTTTCACTAAAAAGTTGAACAAAATATATTACACAATTTACACAACTTCCAAGTCATCTTCGACACAAATAACTAAACTGTCTGTAGCCGATTTGATTATTTTTAAAACATCAAACATTTTCAATCCTTTAAATGGCGTGTCGTTAATTGATACAATTTTTTGAAAGTTTTTACAGCCAGCTTTAGCAGCTATTCCAGTAGGGTTAATCTAATTAATAATTAGTTTACACTAAGACCAAGTACCGATTTTAATACGTATCCAACGTTTCGATCGCCAGCTATGGAAAATCCCCATGTAACCTTACCCTCTCTTTTTAAATCAAACGTTTTCATTTAGTATGTATATAAATAAAATTCAATGTAAATACTTTTTAGATTGGTAAACATATCCAAATCAAATAGGTGATTATAAATTTTATTTTTATCAAAATAAAATACAAATTAACAAATAGTGAATAAACAGACTAAAGAAATTTTGGTTCCAGATCAACAAGATTGTGTTACATTTTTATCATAAGAGAAAATTCTTGCTTCTAGGATATACATGATTATTAAATACATAACTTTGTATTTTAATAAGAATAATGACAATTTATAATTTTACCTTGTTTTCCAGGTCTAGTAAAAACTGATTTTTGACATTTATAGATTCCAATTGACGTATGTATCGTTGAATTGTCTAAATTTTAAATAACTAACTAAATTGTATTAGAAATACATCCTTGCGTTTTTTCAAAATTTTTGAGACAACAATCAAGTTCTCTAGCGTGTTTTCAGTGTTTTCTCTCTAGAAATAAAATATAAATATAAAATTCAAGATGTAAACATTTTATAATTAAAACTTTGAAAGATTTCATGTTGAATTTTAAAAATAAAAAATGATTACTTTATCCAAAGATTGAATGAGCAAATTCTCGCATTCATCAAAATTACCCATAGCAAATTGACAACAAGCTTCTGAATTTAACAAGAAACTAGAACTTCCATACTTTTCAGATAATTCGGAATATATAGATCGAGCATTTTCAACATATTTACCATTCTATTTGAATACATTAAGAATTATCGAATAATTATAATTATATTCATATATATTTTGGATTTTCAAATTGGAACAAATAATGAAGAAAAAAATACGCGTGCTAAGTCAAACGCAGCAATAGCCAATTGCGTCAATGGAAAGTCTTCATTTAAATCAATCATAGCATCAACCGTTCTCCTAAAATTCAATAAAATTAATTAATTATTTCATTAAATCAATTCTGCGGAAAGGTGTGAACTATACCAGATTTAGGAACTTTCTTTCTAACTATTTTTACCAAAAATCCAATTTTATCAACCCTTAATGGAAAATTCCACTAATTTTAAAAATGAAAACAAACTAAAATTAATAAAATAAACAAAATGAAAATAAAACGAAAAAGTGTAAATCTTCATTTGAAAAATAATTTGATACTGATTGTATGATAGGAATAATAAAATCATTAAAAATACAAATGAAATTAATTTTCCAAAAAATGTATCATTTTAAATGAGCAATTTATAATCTTCACATTATCAGGAAAAATAATAAATTATTATCATATTAATATTATTAATAATAGATGATATTGTCATTCGAGAATTAAATTATAAATTACATGCACAAATCAAATCGGTTCATAATAAGGTACATTGACAATTTTGTAGATAATCTAGGAAATTGAATTGAAAAATCACAATTTTAAAAAGAAAAATGATAATACATACGATTCAAATCCATTTTTCCCATGCAATATTTTCAAAGCCATTTCAGGATTCTAAATAAATTCTAAAAGATTTGGTATGGCAGGTTTATAACACTGTTTCTTTCACATATTGACAAATAATTCATTAAAAATGACTAAAATGAAAAACCAAAGTTTCATTTTTATATTAAATTTTTACAATAGTATTACTAGTTAATAACAATATTCAGACTTGTCTGATTTGATATTGAATCTGAATATGAAATTTTTATAAATTTGTAAATTTGGTTGAAATATTTCATTTTAACCATTACTCAAATAAGTTAAGTCCAGAGAAATGTGGTTAAAATAGTATATTATAATATAAATTATAAATAATTATAGATACAATAAAATTACATATAAAAGAACATAAATTGAAGAAGCTACATTAACAAAGGTATCATTACATAAATTTTCATCAACTAAAGACAATTCATTCATTTTGGCTTCAACGTGATTGCTAACACATGTAGAAATAAAAAATATTAAAACTTACAAATTTGATGAATCTTTTCTCAATTGAGCCAATAATTTTATGACCAAAAAATTGGATGTAGCATCATCAGTAATTTCACAAATAACCATATTATAGTCACCCATTTCTACATAAGAACGTAACATAAATTCTCGAGCAGCTTCAGATACACTTTTGTCCATCTAAATAAATTGAAATACACAAAAAATGTTACAAATTAATAAATATTAATTAAACAAGATAGAATCCTATAATGACCGACATTCTCTAATTCGTACCCACTGTGCCAGCCAAAATTTTTAACATTTTGTAAATTAACCGACAATACCAATTTTTGTATTTGATTATACACTAACAAACAATTAGTACTAATAGAAAAAAATTAATTTTAAGTTAATTTAGAACTTGTTCTATCCATCCCATCGGTCAACATTAAAAATTTTTTTGATCACACGTATCCGACCCTAGAGCCGGGACGAATATTAGTTTATACATGCCTTATACAGCTCTCATAATTATTTTGATTTCCCGGGAAATGATAAAAGTCGAGAACCAGGAAATTAAAAATTAAATTTCCCAGGAAAAATAAAAAATTTTTATTCATATATAATATAGAAGCATTAAAAATTTTAGAGACCTTAATTAATTTTAGAAACAAAAAGAAATTTTATTTGATTACTAGATTAAAATTTACAAATTTAATTAGAAAAAAATTTATTTATTTTAGTTTGTTAAAAAAGTGTTTCAAAACACACATAATATTGATAGATTCGTCTTTTAAACGCGTTCTACGTTTTGTAACGAAATTAAATTCAGTAGAGAAATTTCTTTCATTTTGTGTTGACTTAGGTTGAACGGTCATAAGGGCTTCCTTTAATTTTAACAATCTTGGTGATAGCGTTCCAGTTCATAACAACTCTTAATATTTTTCAAAATAATATTGGAAAAAGAGGATAATTCCCGTAAGCGTTATAATTTGTGGGTTGGAATAAGAGGTTTTTAAAAAAGTATTGGAAAAAGGATATTTTTCCATTAAAGGCTGCAAAATTAGATTTTTTATTTGTGGTTTGATGAAGTTAATTTTTTTTCATAAGATTTCGTAAAATCGGATTTTTGAAAAGAATATCGGTGTAAGTCAATTTTTCCATGAGGGCTTGAAATGGTATTTTTGATTAAATTTTATTAGTGGTGGGATTTTTGAAATGATAAATTTTAAATATTATAATACAGTCATATTTTCATAGTAATAACAAACATAAATCAAATACAGGTATGTCTCAATTTTTTTCGGGAAATCCCGGTAAATTTAATTCCCGGAAATTATAAAATATCCCGGTTTTTTTCCCGGCATAATCACTAGGCTCTCATACAGACATAACTCGTATTAAAACCGGCTTGACCGAGAAATCAATGTCAACTCTAAATAAAAAATACATGACGAAATTTTTGCTTAAAAAAATTGACTTATTCATTTTAGTTAATCTTATAATTCATAGATGGCAACTTTGCATCAACTGATGGTTACATTACATATTTAATAATTACTAAATATTTTTGACATTCTTTGATACACTGTTGATAATTACCAGTAAAATAGTAAGTATAAGACATGAATAATTTTTCAGGGATTTTATCCATGTTTTGTTGATATTATTTATTGAATTTACGTTCAATTTATGTTGTCAAGTTTATGTAGTATTTCATTACTATAAATTATTAGATAACATTTCCATGTTAATTAATTTCATTTATTAAATTCTTTTGGTTAATTTAAACTTTTTGGCGGAATTTAAATATGGCTGACAGTGACGCAAATCGATATGATAGTGAAACTTCTGGAGAATCAGTAGAAGTTGTCAAGTCTAATGGTATGCATTTGTGTTAGTAACGTAATCGGGTTTATAACTCATAAAATGAAATTTTTATCGTTACAATGTAATGTACATTTTTTGTACTTGTGAATTTTTAAATTTTTAGTTATTTTTTTCAACTTTATTTTGTGTTTTTCTATTTTTTATATAATAATTCTTGTCGAGTCCTAAACGTTCTGACACATGAGTCATGATCAATAATAATTATCTTATGATTTGGTTTATTTTTAATTATGAATATTTTTTATAAATTTTGTGTTTTTGAGTGCTTTTTTAGTTTGTTTTTACATTTTATCACATTTTAAAATAATGGTTGAATCATTCAACTTGAATGTGTAATATTCATCTGTTATATAGGTAGAGAGAGAGGACGCAAAAAGCCACGATCAGATCCTCCATATGAAAATTTAATGAGTATATTTGAAGATCATGACGTTTTTCATTTGCCGCTGGCTCGTCCAGGTGAAAATACTGATAATTGGGTATATACAGCTGAAATGTGGATGACATTAGATAGTCGTTTATCTTATATTATGGCTAATGCTGATGAGGCAATTTTTATTATATTACATTTTATTTGTCTATAATGGACATGTATATTTCAGTAACTTGTCAATCTTAAATAGTACTGTTCAGAATTTATTTTTTTAAAAAAATTGCCTTAAAAACCCTACAACATTTGAGTCCCAAAATTATATTCAAAACCTTAAAAATTGAGCGAAAAAACCCCTTAAAAACCCTAACAAATTTAGTTCCCAAAATTATATTCAAAATCTTAAAAATTGAGCGAAAAAATCATTTTAAGACCTTATAAAATTGAGTTAAAGATTCCCCTTAAAACCCTACCAAATTTGGTTTTCAAAATTATCTTAAAAATTGGGTTAAAAATTAAAAACTTTAACAAGTTTTGGTCCCAAAATTATCTTCAAAATCTTAAAAATTGGGTAAAAAAAAACTTACCTTAAAAACTCTAACAAATTTTGGTCCCAAAATTATCTTCAAAACCTTAAAAATTGGGGTAAAAAATTCCCTATAAAACCTTCAAAATCGAGTTAAAGATTACCTTTAAAACCCTATAAAATTTGGGTTTCAAAATTAACTTAAAAATTGGGTTAAAAAAAGTGAAATGTAAAAATGGTGATTAGGTATTTAATTCTGCGAGGCACTGAATTTATAAGACTTTTCGATAGTTCTTTGATTGTAGATGAATTGCTATAGAGTCTAGACAAAAAATTGATGCCATCAATCAATTCAGATTTTGTTCTAATTTCTATCTGGTGGACCTCATCTTTTAATTTCGACCACAAAATTTATATAGGATTCATGTTTGGCAAATTTCCAGGACAGAAATACCCTTATTTTCAAAATAGAAGTGATGGATTTAGATTTGTGTCAAGAAGCTGAATCTTGCTGGAATACAAATCCTCCATTTGTATTCCATTCAGTTATTTCATTTAAAAATACTTGTAAACTTTTTGGTCCATTATACCTTCCACAATCTGTATTTTGCTAATACCTATAACAGATATAGCTTCCAAATCATAACCTTACATGGTTACAAATTTTACTGTTTTTTTTTGATACAATCTGGTCTAAATGCTTCATTTGACTTGACCCGTACATTTATATATTTTTTTTAATATATTAGGTCGTTTCATAAGTTTTGTTGTTTTTTTAACAAAATTAAAAAGTTTATTTGATTACATTAAAAATAAAGTTATATTATAATATTCACCATTGCTTTCCACAGTCTTTTTCCAACGTTCCGGTAGTCTATTTATACTATTAGCATAAAAACTCGCTTCTTTATTGGACAAAAACTTTTCTATGTCCAATTTTAACCATTCATTTGAAGTGTAATTTTTACCATAGTAATGGTTACTCATAGCTTTAAATAGGTAATAATGAGATGGTGCTCGATTTTTGCTTTTCAATTGCTGTTTTGACAATTATTCTGTCATTTCTTTCGCTTGTGAACTTTTTCCTACCAGACTTTTTTCGATTTAAACCAAAAATTTGAGGATCATTTGTAAATTTTTTTTTTATAAATGAAACAGTCGTTTGAGACACACAAAATAAATTAGTAATTTTTTTTGGTTTTAATCTGAATTATGTAGAAGGTTCAATATATATTTCTTAGTATCGAAGGGAATATCTTGCCTTTTACTCGTATTAAATTTTTCAATTTTAAATTTAAAAATATTTCACACGATAGATAACGGTATTATAAGTGATATTTAAACTTAACTTTTCATCTCATACATTTCTACGTACATAGAATTACATAGAACATACGCAATTTTTTACCTATATTATTTAAACGGTGATTTAATAATCATTTTACAATTATAAATATGTTCAACTTTTTTATTTGATGTAGTATAATTCAACAGTTGTTTGTATCTTAAAATTAATATTGTGGTTTAATTAATAAAATGTATATAGCCATGAAATGAATATATAAAAAATTATTATAATAATATGATCAATCCTGTATAACAAATCAAACAAAATTAATTGAAGATTTAACTCATTTTAATGTCTTATGTGGTGCTGACTATTTACATCGACTTGATACTGACATGCATTTTTGTAAATTTTTTTTAGGTAGCTTTGGGTGCATATAAATTGGAAATCAATTCATTGCTTGGACCAGATTAGTAATTATAATGTCTAAAAAAATTTTAATTTAATGTTCTTTAGTCGCCGATACATTGTTACACCTTTACCTATGAGCATAAACTTGGAAAAGTATTTTTTAAATTTTAATGATATGTACGTAAATTTTTTGTCTAAAATTTTTTAGCAACCGAGAAAACTCTAGACATAGTGTATTATATATGCTTTTGCGTATAAAAAGTATCAAGGTATTTATTTAGTGATAATTTCACTAAATTTTAGACTCATGTTTTTGAAGTAATGATGGAATATGTTATGAGAGACTTGGAAAATCTTGCGTAACTTTAAATTATTGATTTAATCTGATGTTTAATTTAGTCAACTTAATGATATGACCAAAAATTTATTATTTAACGCTATTTATCAATTGAAAAATTCTACATTTATTGACGATGATGTAATTTTTACTTGTCAAATTATTTATTTTTAATTTAGTGTTCAATATATCCAAAATTAGTAGAGTTGACGAAGAATATTGATTACATTGAATTAGAAGTCGTATTAATTGATCTTGTGACGCATATAGCTCCCGTTGATTTTCATTGGGACGTGGCGAGAGTAATGATGTATGATTATTTTTATTTTTTAAAAAAATTTGAAAATTTTGTAAATTTGTTTATTTGCCAGTGATTTAATTGAAGTCAAAAAGAAACACAGATTTATTTCTCAAGTTTATTTGAATTTACAAAGATTAGAATTGGAAAAATATATGATTATATTGGTATCAAAAATATATTTTGTTTATAAAAATTGTAATTTACAGTGTATTTTTTAGTTTGGTGAGCTTTCATTTACTTTATATTTTTTAATTATTTTACTTTATAGACTACCAACAAATCTCTGGCTTTTATGCAAGATATTGTAAATCAAAATGGCCATCTTGGAATTATTTTAAATTATTATCTTTCATTTGTCGAATACTCAGATTTTTCTAATGTAATTATTTCTATTTTTTTGTTTATTTTGTTTTTTCAGATTTATGCAAAATTATCTGAAAATCTAATTATTGATACTTCTAGATACAAGTAATTAATACTTTAACAATTTTTAATTAATCCATTAAATTTAAATATTTTTAGTACCCAGGATAATTTAAATATGAGTTTATCAATGTACCATACAATTTCATTCTTTCTCAAGAGAATCAGTCGAATGTCCATTTACATTGTAAAGGTTAAAATTTTGTTGCTTGTATTTAATTTTTTTCAATTTTATCCAACTTATTAATATTATTAATAGAGTTTAAAATCGTATCTATCAAATAATCCAGAAGAAACTTCAGATTCAGTGTCCAAAGATTCTCAAGATTCAATTTCATTTTCTGCAAAATTTGATAATTCAAATCAACATCCAGCGACACATGAATATAATGAAAATATTACACTGGTTTTGTTGTATAGTCTCGTTTTCAATCAAAATCCTAAAGTTATTAATGTTTTGAAAACCCTTTCACCATATTATGCCAAACGTATTATTGATGCGATTAACTCTGATGATGAAAATATTTTACGATTGGTTTACTTTTTTATTTTTATGTTTGGGGCATTTTTTATTGAACTAAAACAAAATTTCACTTTTTAAAAGTTAAAAAGATAATTTAAAAAACTGACCGACCGTTTCAGAATTTTAACAAACACATTAACATAAACAAATTCTTGGACAGTTTTTAAAGACGGACAAAGTAAGATAAATGTCACTTTGAAAATTCAGGCTTTACTGTCAAAAACAATTCATTTTTTTCATTAAAAAAAAATGTCCCTGAATTTAAAAAACCCATTTTATAATACATTTTTGATGCTGTCTCATTAATTTTATTATCTGAAATTTACATATTCATGGTCAAACCCTTACAATTACCCAATATTTCGAAAAATTTTATAAAATGAAAAACTGAGTCCTAGAACGTATCAAGTGCCCACAGGGCAGTGGAGATGGAAATGAAGTGGTCTAGGGCCATATGACCCGCGTCTACAATCATGAGGGCTTACTTTTTAAATTGATGAATATGTATAATTTTAAAAACATAACAAAAAAAATTTATGAATATGTATAAAACATATGTGAAAATTTCTTAATTATACTAAAATTTCGATAGCCAATGCGATTTCCAACGGTTATTTTTAATTTGTATATAATGACCGATGGAATAAGCAATGTATAGAGTTGCCATTTTCTAAAAAAATTTTATGGGCGGCCTACTACTGGCTCTCCACAGCCCTAAGTATGTGGCGAAAATTTATTTGAGCGACCTAATCATATATTCTGCTAATTAATCATATTGATGTTTGGACCAAACTTTGGTGGGTATCTTCAAATGAAAATTTTTTGATTCAATTATTAAATAATTAAATATTATCTTTTCTACCATCTTTTAAATAGTTTCAAGATAATTTTTTGACTAAAATTTTGTTAGTTTTTAAAGGATTTTCAAAATCTTTATGAATTGGGTGAAAAAAATCACTTAAAAGCCCTGCCGAATTTTGGAAAAAGGATTTATTGTTTTGGGTTTTGGATTAAGAAGTGGTTACTCATAAGATTCGATAAAATCGGATTTTTCCATTAAGGGTTGGTATTTTTTATATTGTGGTTGAATTAAGTGGATTTTTTTAAAAAATATCGGTAAAAGTCGATTTTTGACTGAGGGTTTTAAATGATATTTTTTATTAAATTTTATTAATCGTGGAATAAAAGTAGGAATTTTGAAATAATAATGTTAGTGGTTGTATAATAGGGGTCAGCAACCTATTGGCCCACATAATAATTTTGGTTGCCCTTTGAGTAAATATTTAAATTATTTATTTTAATATTTTCAACTTTTAAACACTTTGCTACCATAATTGGCTCATTATAATCATTTTAGCTTTAAATTTTCAGATCGCCCTAGATATTGTTTTGTTGAATATACTAGAACCGTTTTTCTTTAGTTAAAATTGAAATTTTGTCATATTTAAATTTTCAAAAAAAAGTAGTCCAGTAAAAAAAGTTGATAAATTTTCTTTATTATATTTTATTTGACACACCAAACCAGAATTATAGTTTTGGACCCAGAGGGTTCAGGGGCCCAATCGGAAACCACTACTTTAAGATTTATGTATCAAAAAATCAATTACTCTAGAGCAGGGTGCACAACCTTTTCCCCAATTGAGCCGCAAAGCTACTTTACTCATTGATACTACGGCCGCACAAAATTTACTTTGACGTTGAGAAAGTAGATACAGTCAGAAATGAACTTTTTGATAAAAATATTTTAAATTGCCCTTGAATAAAATGTGATTTACACTTTTTAAACTTTAAATTTTTTCAATTTGACGTAAAATGGTATATTTCATTGCAGAATAAAGCAACCACAAAATTTAAATTAAGTTATTTTAGAAAGGTGGCCATTGTGCATTGCACAATATGTATAGGTTTAGAAAATGTAACTTTTTCATTAAAATATTTTAATGCCCTTGAATAAAATTCGATGGTAAATTTTTCAATTTGAAATAAAATGATATATCGCATAATGATCACATTAATTGTATTATTAAATATTTTTTTCTATTTCTTTTTTGATGCATTTTCCATGTAAACTCTTTTTTGCTGTGGACCCCTATTATGGCATTAAAAGAAAATGGTGACAACAAAATAAAATTTGGTGTTATTTTTGACATTATATTGGAAAATTATTTTGTAGTGTGTTGTCTAATAAAGAAAATTACTAACATTTTTAAGTAATTTTTTGAATGAATGAACAAAACTTGTACATTTCAATGATTTAATAATTGATAAAATTGATCACTCTATGAGACCTACAGTATTTAGATTAATTATAAATAAAAATTTTAGTGTTAAATAAATTAAAATTACCAATTTTTTCTATAGGTGGACCCTGGTATTCTAATTGACCACTTTAGGAAGCACTGGTCAAGTAGAACTTAGCTTTAATATTTAAATTATATTATATAACATTTTTTAGCCAATAATGATGAATTGTTTCAGTTTCATTTTAATTTTACGAAATCTTAGCTGTCAAAGTTGTGTCAATTTTACAACTTGTAAATTTTATATCTATGACCTTATACGAAGTATATTTTTACTGTTGTACGCGAATATCAACCCGAGTCTTTCTCCAACTGATTTTAACGTTTTGAATTTAAAATATATAAAAATACAATATACTTTTAGTTACTCGTAGACTATTGGTTGTATTTGTTACGATTAAAACCAAAAAATATAATGAAGGAAAAATTTGTTGACTTTATATCTGATATGATTGTATTCAGTGATAAAACAATTTTATTTTACAGGAACATGTTGGTATGTTAATTTTAATAATACTGTTTACATTTAATTTTTTATAAAAATTAAGAAAACGTGTGAAAATTTGGATTACCTAGAAAAAAATCACTTGAAAATATTATTTGAAAATATGACACAACTTTTATTATTTCGAGACGAACCCGCCAATTGGAAAATTCTTTATGATTACTTTAATAACACTATTAAATATGTCCACACTCACAAAGTTATGAAGATTATATATACAATTTTTGTTGTGATCAAAACAATAATTTCCTTTCAAGATGAATCAAATGTATATTTTGATCCTATTTGGTACACTAGATTTCTCAACCTGATGAACAATAATATTAATGATAGATTATCATTATCAATATGCTTTTTTGGCTATTTTTCAGACTTTTTGAATGATATGATGGACAACACCATTCCTAAGGTTGTATTGGATTGGATGGTCGATAATTACGTGAAAGTTAACTTTTTGTCTACTGAATGCGATGAATCAAATTATGTTGAAAATATACTCTTTTCGAGTAATGACAATGCTAAACATCCTCTCTGTTTAACAATTTATAATTCCACTGACTATTTTGTTGAATCTAGTGTTGATAATATCTTTATCACGCATAATATATGTTTGGCTACAAAATTTAAATTTTTCTTGTCCATGAAGAAATGTTTTAGCTTTCAAAAAATTAAATGCACTAAAAATTTTGATTTTGATGGTATTATTGTTAGGGCTCATTCTGACAACGAAGAATTTGATTCCATATCGGGATTCCCCGATAAATATAATGAAAAACTTTTATCTATTGAAAATATGGTTTTTTTGAGTAATATATATGTAGAGTTAATCAACTACTTTCATGAAATGGACAATGTCGAGTCGATTCAAGTTTTGATTAATAAATTTAACTTTCTTGAAAAAAGGTGGCTTTGCTTGTGGGGAAATTATAATAACAAAATAACTTTTATTGAAGGACACCATAAATTTATGAATGGCTGTTATATTTCGTTACCCAAAATTACAAGTATTCAACACATGTTTTTGGAAATGGAGAATAGTCAGGATACGAGTATTGTCAATCCAAATACTTGTACTACGTTGAGTTTAACCAAAAATTGTGATGCCAAAGTTTCTATTGTTGATTATATTAAATTTTTTGATAGTATCAAATTAATTTACAAGTATTTATTAATTTTTTGTATTTTATATTTTATAGACCATTGAATGTTGATTGCATTAATTATATTCTTAAACGTATGAATGTATGCTTTTTTATTTGTTTTTTTTAATTTTTTGACATTTTCATTTAGAATATTTATAATGCGGAAATGATGGTTCTAAGAAGTTTGCTTGTTGAAGTCGATGAATCGGTATTTATTTATTGATGATATAATTGATGCAGATTTTTTGAGAATATTCGGTAAATCTGATTTATTGGTCATTTGAACGTTAACTTTTTCTGAAACATTTAAGTCTGCCGTTTATCAAAACTTTCATATACAATGTATATTATATATGGTAGTATTGTCAATTTATTTTTATTTAATTTTAGATGTTCAATGACATTGATAAAGTTAAAAAAGTGTTCACGTATTTTGTTGGAATTGGTGATAGTTATATGAAAAAGGTAATTTTAGTTTCACGTATTTTTGGTGGGGTTAGTTGTTTTTTTATAATTTCTATTTGAAATGGGTCTGATTTTATATATTACACATTTAGGAGCCATTGCTGGATACACAAAAAAAGATTTATGTCATTTTCAATTTTTTGAAACAATTTATTTACAAGTACATTAAAAATTTGTATTTTAAAAATTATTTATTTCAAATTTTAAAACATTAAAAAGGTTTAGCCAAAATGGCGCATATGGATGGGCACGTTTAAATTTTGAGATTGTTGATATAGTTTTGAGGGTAATAAAAAAATTAATTTTATTTGAAATTAGATTTAATATATTAATGAATTTACATATTTTTTTATGGTTTAAACTTTAAAGTATTTCCTAGATGTGTATACCGAAAATTTGGTATCCACGATGAAACAGTTTTTGCTGGAAATAATATGATCATTTGTATTATTATTGGTAGTTTTTATGTGTGGTGTATATTAGTGTTTCTTAAACTGGGGCAAAGGACACTAAGGCTCCGCCAAATATTTTTTGCTATATACGTGTAAAATCTGACGATTTTATAATTAGGGTAAAATTGAAATTCTTTATTAATTTAGTCTTTATAATTTAATTAGTGTGGCCATATTTTATGCGTAGAAAATACGTATCAATATTATTTCGCGTACCGGTTAAAATTTTTCATGGACCAGCATTTGGAAACAGTGTGTTGTACTATATTTTTATAGATGCAGAATGCTAACTGAATAATAATATCTAAAGAGATTTATTTTAAAAAAATTATTATTTGCTTCTTGCGCCACATTGCATTATTTTTAAATTTAGCTGTGATATGCATGAATTGTCTTCATTTGAATTGCTGCGAGATTCTACATCATTTGGAAATGAAACGTAAGATTATAATTATAATTATCGTGAGAATTTTAACTGTTACAGCTACGTATTTTATCTGCAACATATTTCATCATTCATCGAAATCATAAATATTGGTTTATCGATCTCAATTTTTTTATGTAAAACTATTTGATTAAAAACCGATGATATACAGGGTTCGCATTTTGCTAATATCCAATTTAAGTATTGATTACATTTATTTTCCATGATATTTAATTTCTTCTAGAAAACATAACATTTTCTCCGAATTAGAGGGTGAATTTACAAGATATTATGTGGGAATGACATCAATTTTTTCAATCATCATTATCAAAAATTTTTTATCAATTATCATTGATCATGTAGTAAATTATAATATATCATATATGCAATAATAGTGATTTGTCAAGTTGTAATTGGTAAAAGTGGAATTTTTCTTTAAGGGTTGGTTTATTTATGACTCTAAACTAAATCATCTACACTAATATGTAGTACAGTGATTCCCAACCTGTGGGTATTTACCCACGAGTGGGTAATTTGATATTTTTCATGGGTAATCGCGAAATTTGTTCTAAAAAAATAGGAATTTTTTTATTTTTTTGCGTTCCATGCACAGTAACGTATGAAATATAATTTTTCCCATTGGGTCCTGCAGGGTCAAAAACACAATTTCCCCTTTATTTTACTATTTTGTAAAATTAGTTTTTTAAAAAAGTTTAATTAAAATTTACTATTAAAACATTTATGTGTATGTGGCTTATTCTAAAAATTTGACTATCTAAAATGCAGTTACACAATATAGTGGGTAATATCAAAATAAGTACTATAATATGGGTAATGTAGTAAACAATGTTGGGAAACACTGCTCTAGTTAACATTTGATGATAAATAATTTTTTTTAATGTTTTTTGTATACATTTCAAGTGATTTTAAAAAAAACGATCAAAATGAAATCTTTTTTTAAAAAAATCAACATAAAACGATAAAATGTGAAAGTGATACTAGTTGTGTCAGAACAGTTATCATATGGACTCTTTCTTTACTATTTACAGTGCGCGATATAAGTCTTAGGCACCCTATACATTCTCATTAAAAACTACTATAAAGTTAATAAGGCGAATCTTGAACTTGAAATTATATATCAGACTAATTACAGAATGATTTTATTAATATATAACCTTGCTGATGTTATAAACTGCTTATAAAAAGATACATTTTAATACGGTTTTGTTTACGATATTAAAAATATTGACGACATAAGTCTTAGGCACCTTGATAATTTTAATTAAAATTAATTAAATATCCATAAAAACGAAAAATTTAATGAATTACTAATGATCTATAAATTAAAAATAACTATTTGTTTAGTAAATGACGCGAATAAGTGACAAAAAAGATATAATGCCGTGTCTTAATGCAAGGAAGAAAAAAGTCAGGGTTTTATAAGTAAAACCTTTAGTATTCCTCGATGTGCATTTCAAAATATTACTAAAAAATACAAAGAGGGTTTATGCATTGCTTACTTACCAAAATCAGATGGAAAAAGCATGCTGACAGCCAGATAAGAGACTATTATAATAAGGGAATCAAAGAAAAACCCTTGATTGACAGTATTAA
>LWCA01001113.1:0-12088 GCA_001642005.1 Intoshia linei | reverse complement strand
TATATTATTAACCAATATTTTTCAAATATTTCGATTAAAATAAAAATTGAAAATAAATGGTAAATATATATCCTACAATTTAAAAAAAAAATATGCATTGAACGTCTACACATTTCGAATTAAGTAATATGGGTGAAAATTTATATAAATCATTCATTCGGAATTTTTTTTGTTGCTACGCAATTCAAATTCTCATTTTCAAAACATTTTGTTTCAAATTAGTCAACTTAATGGGTTAAACTACAACAACTCTAGGAATGCGTAGATTTCTAAAGTTAAAATTGTGTATATATATCAACTGGAATAAGCTTTATCAGAATACTCTTTTTTGAATTGTACTACCGTTAATATTTCAAATTTTATATTTTAATTAAATAGTTTCGAAATAAAAAAAAATTTTAATATTAAAGTACTTTATTGACCATGAAGGCGTCACTTTATTAGATGTAAATTTTTTGGTGTGGGTTAACTGTCTATAAATGTATCATATGTATTTTTTTTAAATTCTAGGGTTGTTTTCATTTTTAAAACATCGGGTAATCTGTTTTTTGACCGTGAAAATTATCTTTTTTAATAATGCTTATGAATTTAAAAACTATCCCAGAATTTATATTGTATAAAATTCTAGAACTTTCTTAATTTTTAAAAAAGGGTAATTTGGGGTTTTGGCCGTAAATATATAGAATTTTTAATTGAAATTATCATAATATTGATGAATTTAAAACTTTTCATGAGAATATGTATTTTTTATAATTCTAGGACTGGTTTGAATTTAAAAACAATGGACAATTGAGGTTTTTTATTTTGAAGAACTCCATTTCGGAAAATGACATTTGTAATAAAACAACACGGTCGAAGAACTGTAATAGAAATATGACATTTTTAAAACTCGAATCTTCTTACTTTTTTAAAAATATAATTAAATAATAATGTAAATAAATTGGAACAGACAAACAAACAGACATAGATTTTTAACTAAATAATTTTCAACTAAGTAAAGATAATGTAACTAGGAAAAATAACCAAAATCACCATTTTTTACTATTCTCTTAATCTTTACGTAAATTTTTACGTACATACCTTCTAAAATTAAGTACCTCTGAGGCAGTACAAGGAATTACGACTAATTGATGTGATTGTCCCAATATTTATGAACTTAGATAATATTGTATTTAAAATATCATAATAAATTAGTTGCAATTTGCAAGTCACTGGGTAAATCAACCAAATAATGTATTATTTTTTTGAAAATTTATAAATCATTTTAGAAATCCTACATTATACATCAAATGTAGAAATTATACTCTATTGTCACTTAGCATTGTTTTGTAAATTTTAAATTATATTAAGTGTATATTTTTCAGATCCTAACCTACCAAGATCAAAGTCACCGCAAATCAATTTTTGCAATTTTGTTTTGCAAAATGTTTGCACCTCTCCAAAGGTTCTTGATTTGAAATTTAACTCACAAAATAGTTATGATATTCAAGAATATATTTTTTTATTGATGAATTAGGAAAATTCCGCCCCATTTAATGGAAATTTAATCGAGTCCTTCCGAAGAAGGTATTGGGTAAGGTAGGAACGGTAGGTTTGGCACTGGTATCTTATACAATATTTTTTGTTTTTTTCTTTTATTATTTTGTTTTTATAATAATTATAATTATTTATTTTGACTTTGAATTTAATTTATAATAATATTTAGAAACATTTTATGCATATGCGATGCCTTCGGAAAAGTATCCAAATTTATAAATAGTTGAATAACAATATACGAAATGTATATATATTATTTTTTTATTAAAATAAACATTATGAAACTATAAAATACACGGATAAAAGGTGTTCTAAGATATATTATTATACTTCACATTTCTAAAATATTGATAAAAAAGTAAAAAGGATATTTTAGTGGATGTAATGAGTGAAAAAATTTTTTAATCAATTTTTAGATCTTAGAATGACTTATTAAATGGCGAAAATGGAGTCATTCGTAAAAATATTTATTACTCACATTTATGTCAAGAATTTTAGAATCATGTTTCTATCTTTTACAAAAATGGCATACCTTTATAACAATTTTCCAAATGTTTTAGTTGAAAATCGTACAAGAAAGTAGATTTATATAAAATTTTTATGTAAAAGTTACAATTTCACTTGATACTATCGACAATATCATTAGTTCTTATTTCTATACAGCAAACATTACAGGTATCACAAACCATTGGATTCCATTGGCAGTTGGTATTGAATGCTGATTTTGTATCTTGAGAACCACAACACTGACACCCCAGAATATCCATCAGACTCCAATCTTTTCTTTTAGGACAACACGTGTCCAGTATTCTCGAGAAATTGGTAATAGGAAAGCAATTCAACAATTCGGATAATGGACCACAGCATTGAAACATTTCGTCATCTTCGGTTCCAAAAATTGAGCATGTTTTAAATAATTTTCGTTTTAACAAAGATTCGTATACAAATAATACAATGGTAAATAATAATAGGTAAACCACTATTGCAATAATTACAATTGAGACTGTGTTTAGTTGAATATTGATTGATTGAATTGTTTCATTAACTGGTACGGTTGTTTGAATGTTTAAATTGATGTCTTCAACGTTGAAATTTGTATTGTTTGACATTGTGTTTCACATCTGATTCAAAGAAAAAAATTGTATTTATTTAGATACAGTAACACATCAACCGAATAACAACATTTGTTTACCCTGTGTATCTGGTTGCTTGATATCGAATGATTTTTTTTATATGATAAATTAAGTTTAATTATGCGTTTACAAATGCCGGTCCCAGAATTTACATGTAGTTGGAATGGGATACAATGGTTTTCCATCTGGGATATCAAATAAACAATTACCATGGGAAAACCAGATATTAATATACTTAATAGAAAATAAAAAACAATTTTGAGATTCAAATAGTTATTTACATGCCTAGTGCAGAATTTTCACTTTCCATACGAGTTTGTTGGAATGCACAAATCCGAAGGGTGAGTTCATGAGTCATGTGATATTCCACCTGAAACAAGTTTGGGAACCACTCTTTTAAAATCATAATAATAGTGAATAGTAGGATTTTTCAGGATTTATATTAATAAAAAATTTTAAATTAGTTTTATTGTATAAGAGTACATTTTGATTTATATTTATTATTAGAGTTTCATTCACATTACAGTAACTAAATATATCATATATACATGTATACTAGAGTGTTTTACTAAATCAAACTATGTAAAACTTTAGGTTAAATTAGGTTTAATTTGGTATAGAAATCACTATGCCGAAAAAAAATTGCATAAAAATTCGTTTTGAAGTGTCGCAGGTCATTTTTATAATATCATACAAAAATGTTCAATAAAAATTAAAACTGAACTTTTTTCACTAAACCACTGGAATTTATTTGTAACTAAGGTTAACCGTGCCATCATATTAATTAGTCTGCTTCCACTATATACATTGTATAATATATATTGTATTTTAAATTTTTAAATTACGCTGTAGTTTAATTATTTTGATTTTGTTGAGTTTTTGACATAAATACTTATAGCGGGGGAAAATAAGTAACTATAACTTTTAATGAAGTGCAGCAGGGTATTTTTACCCTATTTATAAATGACACCCCATTTTTATATTTTTTTAAATAAAATGAATTAAAAGCTTGAATTATTTTATGTACTACTAGTACGATGTGTATCCATGGTATTTAATATATAAATTATATGTATTAACATGTAAATTAAGCCTTACTATAATGCACATTTTTTTAATCTTATATTAAAATACCATGGATACACGTCGTAATAGTTCTTAGTATTATTAGATAAAAATTAAAATAAGTTAAGTTTTGAATTAATTTTATATAGAAAAATATAATAAGGGGTGTTATTTATAAATAAGTTAAAAACACCCCGCACAACTTGATTAGTACATTATACAATACACATATGTAGTTAAAAAAATTTGTTTCTGGTTTTAAGTATCACTGTAAAAAGCTTTATAACTTTTTACCTAAATTTAGTTGCCAATGACAAAATTTGTAAAAATATGAAATACCCTAATTATTAGTATATATTTTACAGGCAATTTTAGAATTATAAACGTTTTATTCAATTTTTATTGATGTAAAACATTAAGCGTTGATAAATATAAGAAATATTATGAAAGACTGATGAAATTACAAAATAATAAAAATAAACCCAGAATAAAAAATGATTGAAACATTTTTAACAAGTATTATTTCAATTTTGCTTACACTCAATATAATTAAATTAGATACGAATTGATAGCTGAATTCATACATTAATTAGGTTAAATTTGCAAATTTGAATTATTATTTACGTTGATTGTCAAAATTTGAAAGTTGCCTGGATTTGAAAATTGCCTGTAACATCAAAAATATTATGTATAAGGACCTAATATATATTATCAATATTAATTTATATTAAAATACTATTTAGTTTCGGATTCTAATTCTCCTTTACAAGTCGTAACTTGAGTTAATAGTGATATCCAGCGATTTCATTTTATTAGTTATTTTTTCGAAATAAGGTAAGAAATTTTTTATCATTTTCAGATTTTATTATTTATAGATCTATTAATATAACAGTAAATCTCTATTACGATCATAATTTCCAATTAAAATTTTAATCTAAAGAAATGTCCATATATTATAATTATTTTTACAAATATTATTACTACATGTCTATTTATTAATAACTAAACGTCATTCTGACTTGAAAAAGGGTTAGTTCTTTTAACAAAGACACCCGAAAATGTTTTAAACATGTTAAATTTGTTTTTGATTAAATTTTAACTTTTGAAAATGAGCATGTTTGTATTTTATACAACGACTAAAAACTTTTAATCAACATTAAGCATTGCATTATGCAATATTGATATTAAAAGGTATTGATTTCTAATCTAAAAGTATTTAATGTATTTACGTGCTAAATAGATTAATATTAAATTTGATGTGCTATATTTATATGGATATGTGCATATTATTATTTTCATTCAGAGTAGAACTTACCGTACCCGAAACGACTCTTCCGGATGAACCTCGAAGAATTTATGTAAATTTGGAACCTACTTTTTCCAAATTGAAAATTTAAAAAATAGTATTTTTGATTTAGTTGTTTATATTTTATTTTCTGACCTTGAGCTGAGTGGTTCGGCTCTGTTTATATTTATATTAGTAAAGGAAAACAACGAAATTAATTATGGTAAGATAGTAAAAATAAACATGATTCTCTAATGTATTTGAAATGCATTACCCATTGAAAGAAAAAATGTTCTATGACTATCTTTGTGGGTCATCATAATTATGTTGTAATATACAACTTGTATTAAAAGCTTTGATTCAAAAATATAAATGCTAATTTCCAGTATTGCAATAACGTAATCGTGGGTATAACTCATAAAAATATAGTTATAAATACATTCGTCAACGAGATAATGATAATAAATACTATCAGTAACTTTAATAGTATACTACTACATCTGTAGAATTTTAAACGTCAAACATAAGATTTAAATACGATTTTAAATTAACATAATTAATCTATAAACTATAAAACCTAACAAATTAAATAAAGTTATATATCATCGTAATCAGCATTAATTGTCTACAAAATGATATCATTTTTGTGTAGATCTATTTTTGAGTGTTGACTAAATTAAACTAAATTTCGAGGAATCGTCTCAACAAAACCGAATTAACGAGTTACATTTAATGATATGCGTATATAATTACCGACTATAATATTACATATAGTAATAATTATTAATCTTATTTTTATAATTTAATTTACCAGATACTATTAATGAACAATATATAATATTTTCTAGACCCTAGACTATATAGAAAGAGTGCAAAACCTTTCCATCGATTCGGACGCAAATATACTTTACTAATTGATACTAGGGCCGCATAAAATTATTTATTTTTTGCGGGTGAAACAAGCAAAATTTATTTTGACAATGCGAAAGTTTAAATCCAATTTGAGAAATTGGGCATTAAAAAAATATAGTCAAAAATCTAACTTTTTGATTAAAATATAATAGATTGACTCAAATAAAATTTAATTTAATCCTGTTTAATTTTAATTAAAATAGTATATTGTATTGTCATAATGTAATGTCATGTATTCAATAAAATATTATTACCTCCTATATTGAATTCATTAATACATAGAAATATAAAAATAAAATTTTTAAATAGAAAACTTAACTTTTATGAATGAAAAATGAAATGAAAACTTTTGACCCTCATAATAATATTCATAAATACAGGCAAAGAGCTTAAACTAGGACGGAATACAAGAATTCTAGTAAAAAAAATTGTAGGCGGGATTTTTTTTGCTATAAGATTATTAGGCAAGTTAAAAACTTGACAAAAAAATAATTTCAGGATATTAGAAGGGTTATTAATCAATTAAATTGGAAAAAACTTAATATTTTCAAATTAAATAAATATTTATCATAAATTTTGATTTAATTTCACATAATAAACATACAAAAACAATGAAAAATAAAATAACATCAAATAGTTCAATTTCCATTCTTTTTTCTTAATTATATATATTGGAAAAATTTTTTTCATTGTAATTACCACGCAATATGGACAAGTGTGTATTCGATGAAAAAGTAATTTCCGATAACAAACATATTATTATATATCTTAGAGCAAAAAAAAATCCCGCTTACAATCTTTTTTACTAGAATATCTCGTATTCCGTTCTGGTTTAAGCTGTCCTTGATACAGGTAGCTATGTAATATCAATTAAATAGATTTATACCAATAACTATTTAATAAATTTATTAATAAAACAACAATTCATAATAAAAAGTTTAAAGTATTCATTTACCTACTATCAATATCAATGAATTATGAAATAAATTATTATGTTCTTATATAATGTGTGTGCTTGAAATTTCATATCGTTAATTTAATTTAGTTCACTTAAAATTTATGATTTTTAAATTTCTGGGATTGGCAGTTTGCCAACTTTTACTATATGTAAATAAAGATTTGATACAAGTAATATTAATGCTATTCCAACTTTAAGACAAATATCAGTTGAAAATTGTAACTTTTAAACCTTAAATCGTTAGAAAATTTGAATCATTCATTCACATTGTCATTATAAATACAATTATTGTATTAAATAATAAATTGAAAATTTTACTACCTAATAAACTATAGTTACCATTTTTGAATAACACATTCAATATATTTGCTGATAAGCATAGAAAAATCTTAGTGAAGATATGAATTTATTTATGAATTTACTAACTATTTTAATAAATTATTTAAATTTAATCAGGTCTAAACACTATTGCAAGTTTTGTTAATTTAAATTTTATTTTTAGATCATCAAAATTAGTTATTACCGTTTAATGCACATTTTAAGTGTCAACAATAAAATTAAAAAATTAATTTAAAATTATTATGTCCTTATCGTTTTTTTATGTCTATTACCAAATGATATTTGGTGACTGGATTTTTAGCTTTAGATATCAGAAAAAAATGATTCCCACTGAATTTATAATTTTAAAATCTAGATGATTGACACATGTATAATTTACTAACTACAAAAAAAATAATATTAATAAATATCATATCCGCAGCGCATATACAAATTTTATTAATACTGAATAAATAATACATTATAATAATATGATCAACCCTGTATGTGAAAAATTAATTAATTACACTTTTGCCCAAATCACAACTTTTCTTTTATAATCGATACATGAATAATTGGTATGTTGATAATTAAAAGTTACATACAGTCAATTCTGTTCTATATAAACTCAGCTCAATATGAACATGACAATTTTGTTTGAACAAACATTGATTGGACATTTCGAAACTTTTAATTATCTTATTATTGCCATTCATATATGTTCATATTACAGTATAGTATGAACATGATCAAAATCTGGTCCCTTCATGTTCATATAGAACAGAATTAACTGTATATTGATGAAAGTGATAAAATTTTATTTTTGTAAATTTGTTAAACTTTAGTTAACGAAACTATATTTACTTTAAAAATTTTATAAAAAACGTCATTTGAACGGTTAAATCATTGGCTTCTAATGTTAGGTAAATAGATTATAAATATTTATTAATTAAAAAGGTACAATTAAAAAACTACCAAAATAATTGGAAAAAATATTTATTTTTAATAAATTCATTATTTTTTTTATGTTAGTAATTTTATTTCTATTTTGATAAATGTACTAATGTATTTAAAGGAAATCTATTAAATGATATTATAAACAGAATAATATAGTGTCTTGTAGAGATTTTGCACTTTAAAAGAACCAACTTGGTATTTAACAATTTTAATTTATAATCAATTTTGCGCCCCATCAATTATTATGTAACGTTTTATGTAGAATCTACATTGTAGATGGAATTGATTTAAAAAGGATGATATACAAACGTGTCATTATGTAAAGTATATGATGTAAAATAAACCAAAAAAGTTTAATAATTTAATTTAATAAAGTTTATAATTTACCAACTATTTTAACATTTTAAGATATATAAATAAAATCCAATATCAAAATGTAATTTTTATTATAAAAAATATTAATTATAATTATTTGTAATAATATTATTATTATTATTGTAATAATATTATATTGTAATAATACTAACTATTACAAACATGTATCATCGTTTATTATAACCAAGTAATTATATTATTATACGAATATATTAAGAATATAGTGCCATTAAATATTATTACCGACTATTATGATAAATAAATATTGTATTTACAATATACATGTAAATTAAGTTCATATGCATTTATTTCATTATTCTATGTTCATGACAATATTCTAAGTCTTAAGAGTATCAATCAAAATTTATTTTAGAAAAAGCCATATTTTTGTCATTAAATATATGTATTAAATATAGAGAAAAACTATAAATGGGTATGGTAATTGAACCGTTCGGAATTGGTCAATAATATTTTTCAGTAGATATTATTTTAGAGTTACTATGATTTTAAAACCTAAGGGGAATTTTACCTAACAACCCGTGAGAAACCTTAATGTGAATTGTACATAATTATAATGAGTATATTTTTACCACCTAAAATTATATTATTTTCAAATAAACCCATAAATTAAACACATTTTATGAGACTGGTTGGAACTGAATATGTTTACATATTTAATATGATGTATGGATAATTACCAGCTGATGAATTGTTGGGTTATTTTGATTTATTAAATTGCATTGATATTAGTGCTTTCGTTTTGAATTTAAATATAAATTGAGACAAAATATCATCATATAGCTTTTTCCAAAATTTTATTACTTACGATCCGATAAAATGTAGTAACTTAAATTAAAGTCTAACAAGATAGTTCTCTACGGTTGGACCATCAAATTATATTATAACCGCAACATTGAAAGTATATAATAATTATCAAATTTTCATTTTCAAAACATTTTTATTAAAACATTCAAATTTAAATAAAAAACTATAACAACGAAACTAAAACAACTTTTTTAATATCATTTTTATATTAAAATTTTTTGCAATAATGGTAAAATTAGGCATAAATGTTTATAAAGTGAAGATTCGGTTAATTATTGATACACAATTGGTACTTTACTTGTAAGTATTTATTAAATTGGTTCTGAATATATATCATCACACTCAAAATGACAAAATAAGTTTTTATAATTTTATTTTTTCTGGAATTTATGCTATTTATTACAATTTTTAGGATTGGACTGTTTCTAGTTTATTTTTAATATTATACACACACTCTGTCTCATAAATTAAAAAAATGGGATAATTGTTTTTAAAATTCTTTACGCAAATGTTAACAAACAAAAAATTAAGATAGAATAATTCACTTAAGTAAAAATTAAAGTGATATGATGGTTCCACATCAAATAAGTTTGGAAACCAGTCCTTTAAAGGATTAATAATTGTGAATAGTAAAATTTTTAAGTGAATTTATTTTTTTGTATAATAAAAACGTGCACTCGGCAAAGCTAGGTGGTGTTTGTACGTAGTACATAACAGTCAAAATTATTATAAGTATAATTATATAATTTTAATTAAAGATTTTATTTATCAGAACATAGATGTTAAGCATCGTTTTGTGGTTATAATTTGCAATTTATTAATACCATAAATGCATAACGTAAAGATTAAGTTCAATTCGGAACATGTTAATTACTGATTAATCAATGTAAATTAAGATAATTAACAACGCCGTAACATTTAGACATAGTTTGAACCGACTCTATTGTCTAATTACAAGAATAAATTTTTTTGAATTTCGGAAATATCTGTTAACTACGTTTTAATCTCACTATTCAATCTATTATAAAACCTCAATTAATTAAGTATTTACAAGAATCATGAAAAAACAGATGTTAAAATGTTATCATATTTTTTTCGTGTAACACCGTAACTGTTTTTAACTGTAAATGTACGTTTTAGTATTTAATTATATGTAAAATAGTACAAATAACCATGTTGCATGCTGTCATATGCACATTCTAAGTCTACGTATGATTATGAATTCTGGATATTATTTCCTGTAGGTCACTTAAATTGAAATATTTATATTTTATTTGCTAGAAAATGGCTTATTAATTGTTGATACACCGATATTTCTTACTTATCAATGGAGTATTTTGAATATATTTTACCTTATTTTGATGTTTCAAAAAATCTTTATATGCTACAGATATTTACAATTTTTTAGTGTTTTAATTAGAATTTTATTATTTTTCAGATTATACACTCATTGTTTATTATTTATTAAAAAATTCGGTGTTAACTCTGAGGATCCATCGCACGTACTCGTACTTGATATTTTTGCTACACGTTTAATTTAAAAAAAAATTGACACCTTACTGTACTTATAAAGCATACATTAGTGCAAAAATATCATGTAATGTAATAAATACAATCCAATTCCACATAGCTTGTTTTAAATTTTATAACAAATATCATTTTAAAATAACGAATATTCCTCAAACGGTTAAGATTAAAAACACCCCTTAGTATAACTGTAAATTATTATGCGAAGTACATAACATTCGAACTAGTATTTCATAAAAAAATTAATGAAAATATGGTAAAGTATATTTAATTTATATTACCGGCTATAATATATTGATTTTAATAACATAAATTAAGGATTTGGTATGTATATAATGATCGCAAATAGTTAGATACATGGGTGTAGACTAGGGTGGACATATTTTTCATAGTAATTTTATTTTTTTACATTTTCTAATATGCCCTTCGATAATTTTGTTCATTTTATAAATACATACACACATGCCAAATTTTACAATTTTACTTACTATTTGACGTAAAGACATAATTAATTCTTGTTTTAAATTTTTTATTAATACATTTTTAAATTAATACAAAACAAACTAAAACTGACAGATACTAATTAATATTAAATTAAAAACCTTAAACGTCGTTCGGATCTCAACGACACAATTTTATAGAAAATTAATGGTGAAATGATGGTTTTACTAATGATATGAGACAAATTATTACTAAGGCTAAGAGAGATCCCGTTGTGTGAAACACCTAGTGTAGAAAACTCATCTTCATTTAACAAAGCCATCAGTTTTAAAAATTTATGAATTTTAGACTTTAATATTAACACAATAAATAAAGTAAAAATTTCACTATATTATAGTTATTTGACTCAATTTATTTATTTTTAATGAATTAATTTGATCTTCTTCAATGAATGTTATTTCTCTTTTAATTAAACTTCAATGACAGCTTAAAAATACTTTTTCGAAGGAAGCTAAACATTATTCATGTACTAAAGTGATAATTTTTGATAACTTTCATTAAAGTATATGTTTTAATATTACCTAAACACAATCTTATCTAATTTAATTAGAGGTTCAACTATGCTTTTTTTTAATTATTTTGAATCATTTTAGTGAAAATATATTGAATGGTATTAAATTACTTGCTATAAATTATATTATTATATATTAAATTATATATAATTATACATTATTATATAAAATATATTTACATCCT
>LWCA01000841.1:0-16795 GCA_001642005.1 Intoshia linei | reverse complement strand
GGTAATCTGATTATTAAAATGAAGTTTATAGTGCTTTTCAGCGTTGCATTTCTTAATTATTGAGATATTGCTTCTGCAGATCAGGCAAATCATTCCAAACTTATTCTGAACTAAAAAATAGTCGTTTTCCCACTCTATATTGAAAATTCTGTTTTCTGATGAATATTTTCGTTTCTTTTGTGCTGACATCCGATGGGGGTAAAAATTTTTATTTCTTTAAAAGTGAAAAAATTGATGAATCTTATATATGACAAGAATATTGAAAAAAAGTAAGATTTTAAATTCAAGATGCATTTATTATAAGATAAACTACTTCTCAAGGCAATATATCGTTTTTTTAACTGTCAATTAAAATTTTTACTTAGAAATTAAAATTTTTCTGAGAGGCTGTATTTTTAAGCATTAGAGGCCGCAGATGCCCATCCCTGTTATAGAGTAACGTCAATGGTACATGATGCAGCTTAACATTATTTATTAATTTATACAAACTTTTTGTTAAATTTTCAACACAAACGAAGCATGAATTTAAGTTTTTGTAAAAAAAATTAATACAAACATGAAAATAAACATAGATTTAGCTATTTTTTGTTAATTGTTACTTAATTGATCAACGCACATTCGTTAATGATCCATTTTCAAATTTAGTCATCGGATTGTCATTTTTGATTAAATTACATCTAATCTACCTGGTATGTTTTTGAATTTCTAAATTTTTTTTTTAAATGTGACACCCTAATATACACTGTACACAATTGTTGATGGAACACAAGTGTACCCATAAAACACTTTGACGAGTCTGGTACATAGAAATCATTGTTTGATAAGTTTAAATAAACTTTATTTTCTGAGTGAAAATATTTGCAACTATATAAACAATAAAAAAAGGAATCACTAAACTTATTATTTGCATAAACTATAAGAATTTTTGTACATAACACATTTTATTGCGACATGATAAAACTAATATATATTATATTTTTATTTGGATCGATATTTGCTCTAGAAGAACAGAAACGATTGATATTGATTGGCTTGGATGGTTTTTCCTATGATTACTGGTCTAAAATTGAAAAAAAACATAATTTGCCAAATCTCAGACATTTTATAAATAAAGGTGTTTTTGGCCGGGTTAATAATATTTATCAGACGAAAACATTCCCTTCTATGATAAGCATTGTTACTGGCTTATACTCTGAAAATCACGGAATATATGGACAAAATTTTTATGATTATGCCAAGAAGACGGAATACTATTTTAATAAAACCGATAGTACCTTCAATGGAGCCTATTTGAAAAATATTCAACCAATTTGGTCTTTAGTTGAAAATGGACCCATCAATCGCACAATACCATTTCATTCAGATGATAAATCTGCAGTTTTTGAATGGATTTCAGGAAGTAAACTGGGGCATAATGATGTAAACCATCATGGATACCCAGCGTCGTATTATCAAGTATACAATAAAACTTCATCATTTTCAGAAAAACTTGGGAAATTAATTAGTATGATGGAAAAAAATAAAAATATCACTTTGGGGGTATTGTACCACAATCAACCAGATTATGATGGACATATATATGGACCGTATACCGATCAAGTTTATAATCAGATTGTATCAATAGATAATGGTTTGTACCAGTTGAATGAAAAATTGAATTCCAATTTAAATGATGTAAATTTAATAATTACCAGCGACCATGGTATGACAATGGTTAAACAAAATTGTTCCGTTGATTTACATAAAGTTTTAAAAGATTATGTTGATAAAGTAAAATTCTATGGGAATGATGTATTGGTCGGCATTGAATCCAATGACGGTTTTTTTAATTTTCCTTTTGTTTATTTTTATTTTAGACAAAGAATTGGTGGTTATATTTGATTTACTGCAAAAGGAGACTAATCTAACCGTCTATTATAAAAATCATTTTCCTTCAAAATACCACTATAAAAATTCTCATAGAGTATCGCGTATGTTTGTTTTGGCAAATTATGGTTGTTTATTGAATACAAAAGACCCTCCTAACAATGGTAATTTAATTTCGAATCAAAGTTGATCCATTTGATGAACATAAAGTGTACAATTTGAGGATAAAATTTACAGGTTAAAAACACCGTAATGTTAATTTTTATTTATATCTGGCTGCAATTTACCTACCACTAAATTTTGGGAATAATATTATGTCATATTGTCAAAATACACGTAGTAATGTAGCATTTTTATGTGAACATCACATTTACATTCATTTATACGTTTTTATTTAGTAATATTTTAAATAGCTAGTAAATTTTTAACAGCGTTATACGTCAAAAAACTAAGATTATGCTTTTTGATGATTCTTGTGAATATTTAATTAATTGAGTTTACGTAATGGATTGAAACCCTTATGTCTGTATTTCAAATATATATACGACCAATTCCCACTTTTTTTGAATTTGTACAATGAATATTTAAATTGTTATTCAAAAATTAACAAATTGGTTTATAGTATATTAAAAATTATTTTTTTACCGAGAATCCGTAGAATTTTGTGGTTCTAATTTTTTCTATAGGTCAATTTTAATATACTGTATCAGTATAATAATTTATATTTTTAATAATAATAATATTTAATAATTATAATGACATTAATTCCAGTTGAACTCATCTTTTAATTAATTAAACTGGTCTTATTATGACAAATTAAGATCATTAAAATAAATTGTATTATGTTTTGAACACGGCCTAGCATACGGGTCTTTTTTGTTAATGGTAATTAATGATCGGACCATACGGTATTGTCCATACTCCAGTTGATACTTGATCTATTTTACACGTTTTTATGTAAAAAA
This sequence comes from Intoshia linei, assembly GCA_001642005.1. Lineage (NCBI taxonomy): Eukaryota > Metazoa > Orthonectida > Rhopaluridae > Intoshia > Intoshia linei. The sequence goes on along the minus strand of LWCA01000841.1, from coordinate 13,964 downwards.
CACTTAGTGTAATGTAAAATAAATTGCAATGTATTCCTTGTTTCTAAACAAATAATTTTTTTCTAATTTAGAAAAAGGAAATCATGGGTATAAACCAGAAAACAAAGATATGAATCCTATTTTTATAGGATATGGTAAATATTTTAGAAGATCGTTTAAACCCGATAAACCTATCCGTCAAATAGATATATACGAATTAATGTGCGATATTCTTGGTATAATTCCCGACAAAAACGATGGGGATTTGAAATATATTATTCATGTATCTCAACAAAATGAATCCTTATTATTCCTCGTTTTTATTCTTTCATTGATTGGAGTATTCCTTGTAATTTTGATTGGTACATACATATTACTCTCTCGTCGACGACATTATTCAAATGTTAATATGTAAAAATATATTTTTTAATTTGTATTGATTCTACAATGTATTCAAATTTTTGATATTAAATGTCATTATATTACATCATATATTAATCTTTATACATTCAATTAGGTTGACTGTAATGTACTACGTACAAAAAGCACCTAACTCTACCGAGGGCACATGTTTATTATACCAAAAAAATATATTCACGTTGAAAATCTAACTTAAGAATCCTACTATTCACTATTATCAATCCTTTAAAGTAGTGGTCCCAAATTTTGTTCAGGTGAAACCATCATATCACATTACTTTTTACTTTAAAGTGAATTATTCCATCTTAATTTTTTGTTAACATTTTATTTCTTTCAATTCTAGTTAAAAATAATCTAAGGTCTCTCTTTCGTCTATTTTTAAAGATTTTCTGTTTTTCGCCTATATGTTGTTATTTTGTAAAATTTATAAATAGCCCAAGTTAGGAAACCTTGATCTAAATCTTCAAATCTCTTTAAACTCTAAACCAAAGTGGTATATATGCACCCGGGAGTGAACATTTTGAGATTACAATAATTATTGGAGGATCATGTGATTTATTCTGTCAAAATTGAGCATGGTCATGGTATACAACGAAGAACTCTTTCCCAGTCTCTACTGTTTATAATTTATATTATAGAACAGTGATGGAAAAGTACGTGTTTGCGTGTAAAAAATATACACTTGAGATTTTTTTTTTACACACTTGAAAAAATATATAAGTTGACTTCAAATAAAAAATAGTACTAAAATAATTAACGATATTTTGATACATCTAAAATTATCTATAAAATTCAAAGATATATAGCCAATTTTTCAAATTTCATGGTCATCCTCTGGTTGGATTTCATTGCATTATACACCAATAAGTAATCTGCTCTAAAACAGCTCTGAGTCACTTAAATATGGTTGTTATCACTGTAACGAAAATCATTAATTACATCTAAGCACGCGCCTTACACAAAAGAGAATTCACTTTGATGTTAAAGGAAGTAGAATCAAGTTGTAATGGAGTGCTTATGTACAGCAATATCAAAGGCTCAGTAGAGGTAAAGTTCTTGAGCGCTTTGTGGAATGCTTATCAGAAATTAAAACATTTTTAAGATATAAAGATAACTCTCAATTAGATAATAACGATCGGATTGTTAGTCTTAGGTTTTTTACTGATTTTTCCTTTATTTAAATAAACTTAACCTTAAATTTGAAGGGTACGGGAGCCTTGTTGTACTGTTTAGTATTAAGGAATTTGACTGTAAACTATCAATATTCTATCGTGATATAGAAAATAAATATTACAAATATTTTTTTTAATTAAAAATAAATGTAAAAATTATTTTTTTAACTCATTTTCCATCATCAAGTTGTTCGACTTAATTGACGGTTTTGATTGGCCTAATATTTTTTTAATAAAAACCCACTAGAAAAAAAATTTCTGAAAATAGTATTAAATTTAACTCACCTAGTTTTAGTTGGCTGCCATCACTGTTATAGAGGGTTTATATATTCCAAGTTGGGAACTAAACCCATTTAGAATTACACAGAAATACATTTTAACACAAATGTGAGGTTTTAATTATAATTTTAAAAGGATTAAAACTAGGATATGAAAAGATGAATATTTACCAACATATTATTTAGACGTTCTAATGTATGATTTACAAATGTATTTTAAAACAACATTTAAAAACATTTAGAAATTTGAAATGAAATTTTAAATCTGCTAATAAAATTTTTTTTTTCACTTTACATTTATATACTAAATTTAAGAAATTCAATTGTTGATAAAAATCCAACTAAGACAGCTAGAATAAAAATTACTAAAGTAAGATGTTAAGTTATAAACGGTGATTAACATACTCTGTACACCATGAGTATTTATTTTTCACCGAAAATACGTAGATTTCTGAAATTGAAATTTTGTATTTATATCAATTGGAAAAAAATATCAGAATAATCTTCTCTTTTTTTTGATTATTAGACCGTTAACTATTTCAAATTATTTGTTTTTGTTAATAAAATAGTTTGGAAAAAAAATATCAATACTAAAGTGCTTTTTTGACCATGAAGGCATCACTTTATCATTTTGAAATTTTATTTGTGTGTTAACTGGATATAACTATCATCTGTAATTCTTTGTAAATTCTAGGGCTGTTTTCATTTAAAAAAAAGGGTAATCTGGTTTATCACCGTGAAATTATCTTTTTTGATGTTGCCATTAATGATAATGCTTATGAATTTAAAAACTATCGCAGAATTTATGTTGTTTAAAATTCTAGAACTTTTTTTATTTTTATAAAAAAGGGTATATGGGCTTTGGCCGTGAAGATATAAGATTTTGAATTTTTCCAAAAATGTCATCTTGCGAGTAGTAAAGGGTTAATTTAATTTGAAACATTTTATAATGTAAATAAAAAAATGTCTTTAAAGAGAAAAATATGTAACTAATAATAATTAAATAAAAGTACATAAAAAGTATAATTCAAGAAAATGACATTGATTTTCGCTTCTTAGTTGAGTTTCTTATGCACATATTGAAATGTACTATAATTTTTACGTTAGAATATAATGATTAGATGACTCGAATTTTTTTCAGGCATAGTATGGTAAAATATCCATGCTAATCACTATCGTTATTATTCCAATAACCTCTATGCAAACTTAATTAAAATATATGCAATAACCAATTCCCATTAATGCTTAATATTATTTACACTATGTTATATTTATTGTTTTTATTCGGATCTTTGTTTTCCCTGGAAGATCGAAAAAGGCTAATATTGATTGGTTTGGATGGTTTTTCTTATAATTACTGGTCTAAAATAGAAAATAAATATGCGTTGCCAAATTTTAAACATTTCATTAATGATGGTGTATTTTCACGAGTGCAGAACATTTATCAAACAAAAACATTTCCCTCTTTAATCAGCATTGTTACAGGTTTATACTCTGAAAATCACGGAATATATGGATCACATTTCTATGATTCAAACAAAAATATTGAATACAATTACAACATTACTTTAGATGCTTTTAATGGTGCCTATTTAACAAGTATCCAACCAATTTGGTCTTTAGTTGAAAATGGTCCCATCAATTGCACTATGCCATTTCGTCCAAATGATAAATCTATAGTTTTTGAATGGCTTTCTGGAACTAAATTAAGAGACAATGATATTCCAAAACATGGATATCCTGCTTCTTATTATCAAACATATATTGGAGGTTCTTCATTTTCGGAAAAACTTGAAAAATTAATTAAAATGATGCAAGAAAATGAAAATATCACTTTAGGCGTATTGTATCACGATCAACCAGATTATAATGGGCATGAATATGGACCGTATACAGAAGAGGTATACGAAAAGATTGTATCAATAGATAAAGGTTAAATATTATAAGTTGCATATTTTCCCTAATTTACCAAACATTGTCTATGTAGCAAAATGTTAGTAATATACATTGTGCCATATTTGGTAAATTACGAAGAAAATACTGTATTTACAATGTAAATTTTAGATTAAGTGAATTAAGGTAGTTTATGTGGTATAATGCATAATTAAAGTAAATAAATTATTTGTGATATATAATAAATAGAGTAAAACCAGAGTGGAATGGATTTAGTAGAGAACTAGCAGTACGCTCGGGTCAAATGAAAATTTTAGGCTCCATATTATTTTTTTAACTTTTTGAGGATCAATCATTGATAATATCAATAAATTATGATACCGCTAAGGTTTTTGCGATAGATACTATTGATGAATTTGAATATCACAAAATCCACATACTTATTATTAGAATTATTTATAGAGCATAATGACTAGGTTACGCAAGATTTTGAGGGTGCTCTTAAAGAAATTTGCTTCATTCTGTTTATTTGTTTACATTTTATCGTTTTATTTAAAATTATATGAAATGTACATAATTGTATGTACATTATGGTGTTAACTTTTTTTTTAAATCAAAAATACAGGGTACTACAGGGTAAGAAATATAAATAATATCATTATTTACTTTATCAAAGTGTTTGATTTTTAGATGATCAATTATTCTTGATGGTTTCATTTGTTTGGAAAATAATAGTGAATTATGTAAAAAAATAATTTCGAATGTGCTGTACATTTGAGTGTCAACTTTTTTTGTTTTTTTGCGTTTTTGATAAACATGTAGATTTAAACTGAATTAAAATATTTTTTTAGGTATATAGCCGTATTAAAATTTATAAAAATCATCATAAACGAATTCGCAGTGCACGTTTTAAATATCACTTTAAAAATATTATGGAGGACTTAAAACTAAACTTCACTTTAACGGAAATTGGCGTTTGAGCTTTTAAACATGTTGGTGACATTATAATATTGTTCTCCATGTTTAGTTATACAGTTTGTTTTTTTAAATTTGTTTCTAGCTCAATTTTTTGGGATTTTATTAACGATTTAATTTCTCGAATTCTGGCAACTTACATTATTTAAATTGTATTCAATGCATAATATGCATTGCATATAATTATGCAAAAATGTATATTATACGTACCTAAAATTATTTATCATTAAATTTTAATGATAAATGTGAATTTTAATTTAAAAGTGACACACAACTAGAAAAGAAGACATTAAAAAATTGTTTTGACACGCTAACTGAAAAGTCTTGTCATCACTGTGGTAGGCCTTCGTTATTGTAGGCCCTGTCCCTTATACGGTTCTGTATGAGAGTTCTTTGATCTAGAACAAAACTTAGATATGATAACTTCTTTCCGATAAACAATAACCAAAAAATTTTATTACTTCTTATTTTTGATTTTTTTGATTATATCGTTTTGTTGCTTTTATGTATTTGAGAAAAATATTGCTTAACATTTTGCTTTAATTGAAATAACAAATAATTTAAATCTTATCAAAAACAGCTTCTATGTTCATTTTTATCATTAATGTTGATATTGATCATGTTTAATATCAATAGGGTGGTTTTTAAAAATATCAATAAAATATGATTTTTATGTTGACTTTTACAGTATCATTTTTTAATATAGGAAATAATTAGTCTGTCTAATGGTTGTTAAATTTATAAAAGGTTAAAAACGCTGGTGTATAAGTATTGTTATTCTGAAATTATATTCCGTAGTGGGCATTGAATATGCTACGGGTTATTGGGTCACTTATACACTATCACATGTATCACTTTGCAAGGTATAATAACATTTTGTTCTGCATTATTAAATAATGATTGTTTCTTTATAAATATATTTCTATCCTAGTAAAGGGAAATCATGGATATGGACCTGAAAACAAAGAAATGAATCCTATTTTCATTGGATATGGTGGATATTTTCGAAAATCTTTTAAACCGGATAAACCTATACGCCAAATCGATATCTACGAATTAATGTGCAATATTTTAGGTATTACTCCTGATAAAAACGATGGAGATTTGAAATACATTATTCATGTATCTCAGGGTTTTCAACACAATTCATTCTACATAATTCTTATTTACGGTATTTCTCTCATTGGAGTATTCTTTATTTTAGTTGGTGCATATTTGTTTTTGCACAAACGACGTCGCTATACAAATATTAAACTTTAAAAGTAGACTTACATACATAATAAATTATTAATCCTTACTATATAATATGCTATGCAATATTTGTTTGTGTGTGTGCTACCGTTTATTTCAATAACTACTAGTCTTAAAATTTTATAAAGTTCATATTTCAATTGCAGTTTTTTCGGGATATTTGCAAAATAAATTTCAACCTCCCAACCATACATCTTAAGGGTCAAAAAGCCCATCTTTTTAAATTCCATTTAAAAAACCGTAGGTTTTCAATTTCAACTATCAAAGTTACAACATAAAGCGTTCCATCGATTAAATTTTCTCATCAGACATTTATTAATTACTTTATTGTAAAAGTCACGAGACATTATTTTACATCTTAAAAGATGGCGCTGAAAAGTTTAGCTGTCACTGACATACATACAATTTTGTGGTAACAAACCGTTGACATAATCATCCAACTTGTTTCTCTAAATACTAATTAAAAATATGTTTGTCATCGGAAATTACTCTTTCATCGAATACACATTTTTCCATATTTCGTAAAAATAAAAAAATAACGTACTTACAGTAAATATTTGTAAAGATATAATGATTTATAATAAAGTTACAATAAAAACGACATTACATATGAAACGACCTAATAGATATCAAGTTAATAAATAATTAATATTAAAAAGATTAATAAAGCAAAATAAATAATTTTAATTTCAAGATGTGTGATATAAAAATATAATTTTATCAAACATTTGCACGCTCATTAGAAAATGTAACGATTTAGTTTATCGATATTGTTACAGCTGATTTAACAATTTTCTCTTAAATTCTATTTCAATTAAATTTACTAAAATTGTATCGAGTCATGCATTTTCATAATATTTTTAAGAACATTAAACCTATTCTACATTATTCATTGATTTAATGTTTTTAAATTTTTTAAAGAGTATGACAATTTTTTTTTTCTGTTGATTGGCTTAGGAAATTGTGGTAATTTAAATAAAATGTATATTTCATAATTTATAGAATAATGCACAATTGATTATGACATGACAATAATGTTGTATGGAAAAACACTGGACGAATGGGAAAAAGTAAAGGATATAACCATTAATGTTTTGGAAAATTTTAATATTAGACGAGGGGGAACCAGAGTTAGTGTTATTACGTATTCTAATCGAGACGAAGCAGTTTTGACATTTTGCGAAGATTTTACACAGATTAAAAATATTGTCAATGATTTACCCTTTATACATTATGATTTCAGCAATTATATTGTTAAAGGATTAGAATTACTACTAGATATGTACAAAAATAATACAAATGCGAATCTGAATATAATTTTGCTGTTTACGAAAAAAATTCAATTAGATGATTAATACAGTGTTAATAAATTGATCAAAATTGCCTACATTGACAAAATTATTCTTATACACATTTTCGAAGATCAAAGTAATCAAGATTTTATCGGTGAAATTGCTTCACCACCTAAATTGTTGGGAAATTTAGATAAAGTGTTAAATAAGCATTATTTTTTTTTAAATTCTCAGACACCCGTTGAAGAATATACAGAAGGAATATCTAAATCTGTTTGCAATTCAAATTGTAATTTGTATTTCAATGTACGTTGTACTTTTGTACATTCTATATGTAATTTTGAATGTAATATTATTATTTACTTACATCAGGTGTCGCCAAAGGTCTATGAGCAATGCTCATTGAGCATGGATAGTTTCTTAAAAATATTTTCCACACATTTTGTTCGTCTTCCCGCAAGGGTTGTAACCCAAGTCTACGTGTTCTCCTTTGACGATCTCTGATGTTATTGTCCATGTTTTAATTAGATAAACAATGTGATAGCTAATGCATTTACTTTTATTTTGTATTGATAATTAATTATAATTAGTTAAAAAATATTATTAGTATCACAATTGAACATGTAATGGTTTCAAATAGAAACTATTTTCATTGATATTGTAATAAAATTACATTAATTCATCTATATTTAGATCATGATTGCTTGAGTACACCATTGAATTTGGCATTTTTAATTGACATATCACACAATATATGTAAAAGTAAAGAAACTAGTAAAAAAATAAAGGAATTTATAAAAAATATAATCAATAAGGTGGACTATTATAACATTAAAAAAAATATTGCAATATTTACATTTGCTGAAACGACTAAAATTTACTTAAATTTTTCCACATATAACGCCAATCGTACAATTACAATATTAGATAATTTACCTTGTTCGAAAAATGAGACTTTAATATATAGGGCATTGAAAACTTTAAAAAATGTACTTTATACTAACATGCATGGTTATCACGGCAAGGGACGAAACTTTCCAATTTTAATAACTGACGCAGTTCAAGATAAACTAGATTAAGAAAGAAATTTAATTTTAGTCGCAAAAAATGAACAACAAATTGAAGTCTTACCAGTTGGTATAACTAATGATATGGAAGAAAGCAAAATGATTGAAATGTTACAGTATATTAGTCTACCAAATAAAGTTGAAAATAAGAATTATTTTTATGTTAAAAATATTAACGATATAAATAATCAAATTGGGTTCATTATGGATACCATGAATTGTTATAATTTGATTCCTCGCATGGATAAAAAAAATTCTGGTTTGATTGAAATTATAAAATTTTAAAATGAAAGTATTTTATTTGTCAGTATTTAATTACCAAAACTGTCAGTATTTTAATAAAAAATTTTCAGTATAAATATTAAAATTTCAGTAATAAAATGTATTTTGTAAGTATTCAATTACATATTTGTCAGTTTTACTAAATTAAATATTTATATTTAAAGTACTGACAATTTAATATTTTTACTGACAAACTATTTAAAATACTGACACTTTACGATTAAAATACTGACGCTATAAATACAAGCCATTTTAAAATCACATTTACATAAATTATTTAAATTTTTTTTATAGGGTGTGTACTTAAATACAACCATTTTTACTAAAATCTCCTTTTACCAACTTTTAAGGTAAAAACCCATTTTTACAAATCCCTAAGGAAAAAATTCACTCATATCAACCCTAAAATTAAAAAATCAGTTTTACCAACCCTAAAAGGAAGAATCCACTTTTATCAAAACTTTAGGAAAAATTCCAGTTTTAGGGTTTGTAAAAGTTGATGAATTTTGAACTTTGAAACTTGATGTGTTATGAAACTAGAATGAATTGAAACAATTGAATATAATTTCTTAAGGGTTAGCAAAACTGGATTTTTCTCTTAAAGGTAGTTAAAAGTGAAATTTTCCCTAAAGAGTTGATAAAACGGGAATTTTTAAAAAGTTATAATAATAATGGTTGGGTTTAAGAATATTCTCTTTTTTATATATATTTTTTACTTTATTTGTATCTAGTTCCATTTATTTTTTTGAAAATTGTCATTTCTCATACGATAAAAAAATCAATACTAAAGTGATTTTTTAACCGCGAAGGCGTCAATGTGAGACTAAATTTTTTTGTTAGGTTGACTGGAAATAATTATCATGTGTGATTATATTAAAATTTTAAGAACTTTTTTATTTTTAAAATAAGAGTATTTTGAAGTTTGACCACAAAAATAATTTTAGATGCGGAAATGACTATATAACTATATTATTGGACGCTTCACAAAGTATTGGGAAAAATAGCTTTGAAAGTTCAAAACAAAAATTGATTCAACTATTATATGAAATGGATGCAAATAATCTTAAAAATATTGCAATGCTGGTATTTTCCGATGCACCCTATATATAATTCAAGCACAGTCAATATTCATCTACAAACGAAATTGTAAATCATATAAAAGAAATAAAATATAGAGGGCATAAAAGTACATTTGATGCGTTGGAAATAGCCATAAATGAATTACATATACCAATTTCCCATCTGGTACAAAATAAGCACATCTTTTTAATTATTACGGATGGTAATTTATACAATTTAATAAAAACTGTCGATCAAAGCATAATAGCAAAGCAAGAAAATATATACTTAATTTCAGTAAGAGTTACACGTGAGTATAACGAAAGACAATTAAATTCATTAGTATCTTATTTATACGAATCAAACTACTTTACATTTTGGGATGACGTCAATTGAGATATCTCTGGAGTAAATAGCTACAAAAAAATAATTACGCCATTTATTGTGCAATGGTAATTTACTATTACATTTATTCTTGAAATATTACATAGATTTATCATATTTGGGTAAGAATAAGAGTCAAAATATGGTAAAAATATAAAATTTTTAACTAACAACATTAAATTACAAAACTAGCATTTTTATGCTTGGGTTTGATGTCCTTGTAGTACAAAAAATTAAATTTAAAGTACGAAATTTTGTAAATAATTTAATTATATATGTTTCTTTTGATCATATTTTTGGTTTATTTTATCCTATCATTTTAAATTTTGATTTAATTTTGAAATTTCTTTAATTTTATAATTTTTAAAATTTATAAATTTTTGGGCCCATTTACATCTTAATACAGCATTGTATACATGATTAAATAAAATAATGTAAACAATAAAATAAAATTCTTATATTAGATTTAAATGAATGTCTAATTAATCCTTGTGGACGAAACGGTGACTGCATCGATCTTATAGGAGGCAAAATGTGTAAATGTAAATCAAATTATGGTGGCGAGTTCTGCGAAAAAGGTATTAAAACATTTTATTTATCTTTACTTAATTTTTTATAAATAAGAATACATTTGATTATAATTATAGAATATAAAAACCCAATACAAGACATTTTAATTTCAATTGATACGTCAGGCAGTATATCGGAAGAAAATTTCGAAAAATTGAAAATATTTATTAGTAATCTCATCATCAATCTTCCCGAAATGACGAAAATAGGCCTACAAAGTTATTTCAATTATGCTCAACATCATGTCGAATTTACAAACGATCGTTACAACTTATTATCAATTCTACAATCAATAGTTTGACTTGGAGGAAGAACAAATTTGGCTGATTTATTTAAACAAGCAGAAACTAAAATATTTTCAGTCAAACATAATTATTATCGAGTAATCGTCATTTTCAATGACAATTAGGTGGACGATGAAATCGAAGTTTTGGTATTAACTTTGCCGCTAAAATTATTAAACGTAAAAATTGTTGGTTTTGGTTTTGATATCTCTAAAATGGAATTGATGCCAAATGTTATATTTTACCTATTTAATGAAAATTATGTCAAAATTGATAAATACGATGATTTAATATTTATGCAAAGTTTAAATAATTTGAATAATTTGGCCAATGTCATCTCAAATGGTAAAAATTATTACAAATTTTATAAATTATTGCAAATTTAAAAATACAATTTTATCAAATGGGCCCAGCAAAAAAATTTGTGATTGTGTATTAATTTATAACTTGTACATAATAATTGATATTGTGAAATTTACATAAGTGTTCCTCAACCTTTTTTGCATTGAGCGCACATAGAAGCAAACAATTTTATATTTTTTGTTCACTTTGCAAAAAATTGCTTTATTTTCTAATTTTTTTTATATTTATTAGTTTCAAAAACTTAATTTTTAATGGTAAGACACTAGCCCAAAAATCATTTTTTAATCATTTTATTAATTTAAAAATCCACTCTTAATTTGGAAATATATTAAAATTAAAAACCTGTTGATAAAAGAGTTTTCTATATTTCATAGTTGATCCTTTTTCTCAAATATTATTAAGGTTTAAGGTTAGTTTTTATCAATTTTGTTTATTAAAATCTACTTTTTCATCTGGTAAGATTATAATCCTCATAATGCATATAAAATTAGTTTCCATTTTGAAAAAATCCATAATTTCAATTGATAACATTTTAATTTTAATAAATCTTTTAAAATTGGGTTAACCATTTTGAAAAACACTTATTCTTTTTTCAATATACTTTTTAGTTTTTTTCGGTTATTTTTTTGCAATTTTGCTAGAAAAATTAATAATTCTAAAATCTACTTTTAATTGGGTTAACCATTTTTAAAAATCAAAAAATCTACTTTAGTATTTATGAAAAAAAATTAATAATGTTATTTAAATTTTGCTCTATCAAAATAAATATTCTATTTCCTTTCGCGGGATTGAATTATAGATTATTTTAGTAATTGATTTTTTTATATTTTAAAAAAATTTTATTAGATTAAAGACCATTGTTATCAAAATAAATGCAAAAATAATTCAGAATGTAAAAATCTATTTAATAGATATGAATGTATTTGCGCAAACAATTTTTCTGGAAAATTTTGTGATGGTACAGCCAATATATTTTAAATTTAAATACATAATATATAAATGTAGGATGTATCAATGAAAATTTGGATATCGTGATTGTTTTGGATGCATCTGGATCAATTGAATACCAAAACTTTATAGAAATAAAGGATATGTTGACACAATACACGAGACAATTACCGCCTAGTACAAGAGTAGGTCTAGTTTCATTTTCTGATATTCCAAAGCAAGAATTGGAACTACAATCTCATGACAAATTGTCAATAATATATTCAATATATAAATCTAAATATATTGGAGGTCGATCTGACATTGCGATAGCATTAGAACAAGCTGAATATATGCTTAATCAGGATTTAAATTATAATAATAAAATTTTAATATTGGCTACAGACGGCAATGCCAATATTAGAAAAGAGGATACACTTTAGGTGGCAAACAGAATAAGAATATAAAATATTCAAATTATAGCAGTAGCAAACGGGTTTAATGTGTATAAAGATTTTATGAAAAATGTTGCATCAATACCATACAAATATTATGCATGATAAACATGTAACGGATATTTAAAGGTTTCATGTGATTTTGAAAATGGTTCAAATGATTGCAATTCAAATGGTCGATGCGTTAGTAAATTTGGATATTATGCATGCGAATGTAACTCCTTATATGCCAACAAATTTTGCGATGCCACTTGCACAAGAGAACCAGTAGACCTTGTCTTAATTATAGATTTTAGCACTGGTCATTATAAATATTATCAAGTGGTACAAGCAATTACTCAAAATTTAATTTTTGGGTTAAATTATGATTATAGATATAGATTAGCATTGGTTTTGTATGGAAATGAAGCAGGTAAACCAATATTATAACATTTAATAAATATTAACTTTTTATATTAATACATGTATTACATTCGATTTACATGTTAACTTAATTTTAATATTGATATTTAAATATAATTACTGTTTATAATTAATATTTAACTTTAATGAATATAATAATCCGATGGACATGATTGAACATATCAGAATATTCGATTTAAAAGAAAAGACAAATACTTATGCAGCTTTCAAAATAACAAATTATGAAATTTTTAGTAAAATAAAATCTAACGCTAGAGCAATTGTTCTTTTGACAAATGTTAAGGCAACTGACACGAGCGGTTCAGTTGTTAACGAAGCAATAAAATCGAAACTATTTGGCGCAGACATTTATTCTGTAAGGATTGGTAGTTACTAAGATCGAGATAAATTGGAAACAATATCAAAAATTAAAAATGCATATTTTATATATGATTATTAGAGTCGACATTTTATAGCACTAAAAATTCGATGATAATGCTAATTTTATTGACTTTATACAATTGTGAGCCTGTAATTTTGCACGAAATTATAAATGCTAGAAAGTAGTTTTTAAGTCAATAAGTTGCGTTGATAGTGCTATTTTTTTCATTTTAAATTCTAGAAATGCACGCATTTAAGCACTTATGCATTTATGCAAAATTTGCACTAACCAATTTATTTTTTACATAATAAAAATTGTGAGTGCAATAACTAAGTCACTTTTTGTGATTTAAGTTTATTTTACTTAATTTTATTACTACTCCATTTAAAAATTAAAATTTAATGCCAAAAAGACGATTATCCGATAGTGAAAAAGTGCAATTTTTCTGTACTGAGAATATCCATCCGAATTTACTTTGATAGAAAGCAAATTATTTTGCAATATATGTAGTAAAATTATTAAATGCGAA
>LWCA01000203.1:0-40664 GCA_001642005.1 Intoshia linei | reverse complement strand
TCCCGGTGAAAAATAATTTTTAATATATTATCAACCAATATTTTTCAAATGTTTTGATTAAAATTGAAAATATTGATCCTATAATTTCAAAAAAAATGTAGATTGTACGTCTACACGAAACAAATTTTGATTTTTTTAAAATATTTTTATTAAAATTGTCAAATATAAATAAAATAATAAACTAAACAACGAAACTAAAAAACTTTGTTAACCGTTTCAAAATTATCACACAATTTATACTGTATGAAATTCTAGGATGTATTTTATTTTTAAAAAAAAGCGTAATTTGTGGTTTTGCCGTGAAGATATATGATTTTGAAATTTAAATTTATCATAATGTTGATCTTTTAAAATCTTTATTAGATTACGTATTTTTTATAATTTTAGGACTCTTTGAATTTTTAAACAAACCAACAAAGGGTTTTTGACCTTGAAGGACTCAATTTTTGAAAATAAAATGTGCGATAAAACATCACCCTGGAAAAAACGTATTACACATGGGTTAATAAGACTTTACGCATATTACTTTCTTAAATAAATGGTAACAGACAAATAAATAAACAGACGTACATTTTTTAATATTTATTAATTCATTTTTGAATTGACAATCTATGAATTCCTTTAATATTATCATTGATATCAGTAAATTTAATTTTATCGCAGTTTAGGTATGATAATGTTGATAAAAATTCATTTTTGAAAATTTAATAGTATAAATATTATATAAATATACGAAGTCGCGGAGGGTCGCAAGTTTGACACGACTGGTCTAGAACATATACGTATTGTATATTAATCATTTGAAACTTATTAAATGTATTTTGATGATGCAGACAAAGCTTGATAATTATTATAATAATTGATATATACATTGGGGTGTTTCACATTTTCAAAAATTTCAGATTTTGTAAGAACTTTAGTATACAAAATGATTAAATTGATACAGAAATCAGTATAATTCAAAAATTTTTATATAAAAATTTTATTTCAACTTTCCCCTACGGAAATGAGTTTATAATCTAAAATTTAATAATTTAAATATATAGTATGATTAATAATCATATTATAATCATTGATTATAATTTATATATTATAATATAAACTAAAATATATTTAAATTCGAAAAATTAACATCTTATGTATATAACACGTTGATATGGATACAATGCCGTTACTTATGAAAGAATGCCCCAAAAAGCGAGGGTGACCACTGCCGAGGTCAGACTGTAGTAATAAATTTATAAATAAATGTAAATTAAACTTTATTCACAATAAATTTTCATATTATTTCAAGTCATAAGGCGGTATCACTCGCGTATGACTACAAGCTGATATTTTGATATCATTGATGGGAATTTGCGTATCAGTATCAGTCTTTTCATTATTTATCTTTTTTATTTGATTCTAAATATTTTTTATGTTAATAAATGGTTTATATTTACTACATAAAGTATTTATCTTGGACAATGTAGTTTGGAGTCTTAAAAATCAAAACTGTAGTTATAATGAGTTAACAGATAGAGTTCAATATGCTATGAATTATAGCATGAATATTCAAAATTTCACAGATTAATCAAAAATTGAAAACGAGCCATACACCGTTTCACAAAATGTCAGTTAAATCAGATTTTTCCATTTTTTGTTATGAACTAAATGTGATAGAATCTCATTGGAATTGACACATTTTCGCTTTGTAAGTAAATTGAGAACAGTATTTATAAAAAAACTAAAAAAATTACCATTCCATCTATGACCTTTCCAAAAACAACATGTTTTCCATCCATCCATCTAGCTTGAGATGTTGTGATGAAGAACTGAGATCCATTTGAATCTAAAATACTTCCAAATAAAAAAAACACGATGCATTAACATAAAATATTTATTCACCTTTTCCTCTATTCGCCATGGAGACTACACCGGTTTTATGACTCAGATCAAAAGTTTCATCAATAAATTCACCTCCATAGACAGAGGTGCTACCAGAGCCATCATAATTTGTTACGTCACCAGATTGGATCAATAAATCAGGAACAATTCTATGTACCGTAGAATTGGTGTAAGACAAAGTATCCTACAAAAATATGTATAATTTCAATTAATTAATTAATAAGTTACATTAATTACATTATGATTTTCATATCCTTCACACAATAAAACATAGTTTAATACAGTTATTGGTGCAATTTCACCAAATAGTGCCAATTTAACTGTTGCTTTATAATCCGTTTTCTCTTCCTTTGTCACAGTAAATTCCAAAATGACTTCATCTGTTACAGTCAATTTTAAGTCTTTTGCAAAGTGGTAAACTGATAGTAAAAAAAATAAATATGAAATAATTTTTGAGTTCATGATTTTAAACTTTTCTGAAATATATTAAATTAAAATGATTCTAATTCAAGGCGTACGTTACAATTGGAGTGTAACAGTTCTAATGCAACATATTTTTTGAAAAACAATGAATAGACCAATCGTGATAATAATGTACTAAAACGGAGTAATGTGTTTATTTTTATTTTTGATTTTTAATACTAATATAATCAATATAATGAATCCGTTACTTAATTTAATTAAACAGTAATTAATTTCTTATTATCTCAGTTATATAACACTAGACAACAAAAATGAACTTTTTGGTTTACTTATGGGGTCTGATTATTTCAGTTGAAAGTGTGATGTCTCCGGAGCAGAAAACATTATTCACTATATTTGAATGGATCGTTAACGTGTAGAATTAACCAATTAACATTTTGATTATCCATTGAAACAATAAACAAAATTATATAAATCGGCTATTTTTGTGCTTGAATTTATGTCTTTTCAGAAAAAATTAATTATATGTTATTAAACTTTGATTACTTTGTGTGAATAATAAGAAATTATTAACAAAAGTTATCTATTATGATATGGGATGAAACATTATATTCATAAATTATGTCACATTTTGAACATTATGTACGGACAACGTTATTACTTTATTATTTTAATATTCGTATAGACCCGAGCATGATGGTGTCGGTCACATTACATCAGTGGTTTTTAACCCGTGTTCCGCGGAACCCAGGGGTTTCGTGAAATGTAATGCGATATTTTTCAATTTGACGTTTTTCTAAATTACTGTTGTATGCAATAAAATAACATCATTTCTCAAATTTTAATCAAATAAGTTTTAATAAAAGTATTATACGTTGTGAATATACGAACCTGAAAAATGATGTTAAAAAGTAATAATAATTCAGATTATCTTTATAAGAAATATTGTAAAGAAGGTGGGTTTTTATTAGCCCAATTCTCTTAAAATAATTTAAATAACTTACTTACCTCTTTATAATGCTAAATTAAATTCAAATCTTAAATTAAATCTTAATTAATCTTAAATTTTAATTGATTTTCTGCAATGGCAAAACATTATTATAATCTTATTTTATAAATATCGAATTTTTTGTGTTTCTTTAAAAGTTTATAAATATGTCAGGCTTTAGAATTAAAATTAGAATAAACTAGCTTGACTGTTATTATTATTAGTTATGTACTTCATACAAACATCAGCTAGCTCCTCCGATGAATAACTTTAATTTATTAAACAATGATTTTATCATTTTACAAACAGTCAAATTAAACTTACAACCCTAAAAATCGTGATAAAAAATATGAATACAGTGGTCGCTCCCTAAATTGAACAGTATCTAAATACATGGTAAAAATATACATTCCCGCTCTTGAACATGAACACAATTTATTGTGATTTTTCTGCTAAATTTGTTGTAATTTAATTAATTTTCTATATAATTTAAGAAATTTAATAAAAAATGTGAGTTTTTCAATTTAAACAATTGATTTATTTTAAAATTTTGATTTTTCTTATAAATTTGTTTACAATTTGTTAATAAATTTTTCATAAAACAGTGTTCAATATCTAAAATATGAACACCATCCATTTTTTTGCAGTTAGTGTTTAATTTAGAAAGCGATCACTGTACCTATATATAATATGAATGTGCATTCAATGTCTACAGATTTCTAATAAAGAAATATGGGTGAAAATCTATATAATTCTTTCGTTCGCATCTTTTGTTTTTTGAAACGAAACAAGTAGTTGCATATTACATTGTAAAAATAAATTTATTTATCTCTCTTCAACCATTTATATTTTTTATCAATTTTCGGTGATTTAGGGTGTTTTTGAGCATAATCCAACATTTCCTTCATATGTTCAAATGGAATTTGTTTGCCAAAATTTGCAATGGATTCGACAGTTTTTTGAAATTGGCTTATTTTACCATTTTTCTTTACATTGGATGCATGCTTACCTGAATTCATTAGTTCAATTCTCATCTTTTGTATATTTAAATGTACATCGATGTTGTAATAATTTTTTCTCAATATTTTGGGAATCATGGTATGATTCAAATTTTTCATTTTAGGTAATACAAAATTTGTCGGATAATATAAATTTGTAGAACCATTTTGATATTTTTGAGGGTGTAGCCACGGAACGTGAGAGTATGTGTCATATTGATTATGATTTGATCGACGTTCCTAAATTTAATAATATTATTTTAATTGAAACGTTCAATTAAGTTTTAAAATGTTAGTTAAAATGTACAATGAAGCACTTAAAGCAGAGTAGAGCAAATTTTAATTATCAATATAAATACGGCGAACCAATTTTTTTTTTTTTTTTAAAAATTAATATTGACATTATACCACGAAACAAACGTTGAAATCTGTCAATTATGATTTTTTTGTTAGTTTGTTAAAAATTAAAAAAGTCATCCCTTGATAGCTAATGCTTTCCTGAAGTAGAAAACGATCAAGCCAGTATCATACATACAAGTATAAGTATAATAAAAATTATTGACTAGTTATAAGATTTTCTTCAGACGTATCAATGGGTAAACCTTATTGAAAAAAAGGATGATTGAAAATAATATTTATATCACTTTGATCAACCCATTGAGACATACCAAATGTTATATATAACAAACTCATGGATTCTTAATGTACTGTATAATCTTGATTAAAAATATTAAAATTAAATAAAAATTACAGATCTATCATTTTGATACTTTTTACTCTTTTTGCTCAATTTATTTTTTCTAAATGACAATTTACCCACATGTCTTTGAAATCAATATCAAATAAATTTACCTGCTTCGTCTATTTACAACCATATTAAAAATATTAAAACTGACTAAAATTCAAATAAAATTCAAATAAAAATATTTAATGTTAAATGTATTAAACATGTACACACAATTCAGTTACTGGTTTTGTTTAAAACCAGATTAATTGTTTAATTTAATAAACAAACAACATCCTTAATTATGGATAAATTAAATGAATTAGAATTAATCAACTAATAATTGTTGACGTATTCAATTTGTCAAACCTCAAAACTGACATGGACGTTAGATTTGGATTAATGGCAAAATAACATCAAACTCAGAGAGTTTTCATCGATATTTGAATTGTATTGTATTGAGTATCATAATTTATCAAAATAATTTTATCGATATACATTTTCTTTTGACGCTGATTCTTACTTTTATAATATGCTTTGCTATATTGGTTTGTCTGTGTGTGTTACCGTTTATTTCAATAACTACCAGTTTTGGAATTTTAAAAATCCAAATTTCAATTACAGTTTTTTTTCGGGTGATAACAAAATAAATTTCTATTTCCCAAACTCACATCTTACCGGTCAAAAAGCTCAATTTTCTTTTTTTTTTAAAATGAAACGAGTTCGAGAATTTAAAAAAATATATACTCTGATACGTATTTTAAAATCATAAACATTATCATAAATTTAAATTAAAAAAAATATATCTTCAGGGCCAAAACCCAAATTACCCTTTTTTTATGAAAACAGCTTTAGAATTTAAACAATTTTACAGGTGGTAGATTTGTATTCCGTTAACATAAAAAAAACAATTTCAATCTGAATAAGTGACGCCTTATCGGTCAAAAAAGCATTTTAGTATTGATATATTTTTTTCTGAAATATTTTATTAAAACAAAAAATGTGAAATAATTAACTGTCCGAGAATTAAAAAAAGATTACTCTGATAGAGCTTATTCCAGTTGATATAAATACAAAAGTTCAACGCAAGAAATCTACGCATTCCCGATGAAAAATACTTTTAATACATTATCAACCAATATTTTTCAAATATTTCGATTAAAATAAAAATTGAAAATATTGATCCTACAATTTCAAAAAATAGTGTTGTTTGTACGTAGTACATAACAGTCAACATAGTTATGATATAATAATGTATTATGCTGTTTGAAATAAAATCTTTAAAAAAAATGAATGCATTTACAACCTCTGTAGAAAGATAAGCTTTTTTTATTTATATAATATCTAGTTATTGAGAATAATTTATTAGCTTCACAACTGGTTGGTTTAATTGTAAGTAGTGCGGAATAAATTTTATACAGTGTACTGTGAAGATTATTTATAGTGACACAATTTTACAATGTGTATTATTACACATTAATTAATTGTAGTATTTTGATTAAAATAAATCGATACATTTTTTCGAACATTTGCAAAACGTTAGAATAGTTGTCTACATTTATTTATCCCATAAATCCATTAAAACAAAATGATAAATATAATTATAATTTAAAAAAATATTTTTTTTGTATTATAAAATATAGTCAATTTTATATGACGCAGCTGAACACAACTCATTAAAATATATAAAAAAAATTTTTAATTTTCTCCTCAAACAAAGCAAGAATTTAAGTGTTTGTAAAACAAATTACGAAAAAATGATAATTCAACGAACCAAAACAATATAATAGAATGATATATTATTATCTTAAGAATTGTAAATGTAGTGATATATAATATCACTATGAAGATTGAAGATGATATTTATTGTTATTTATCTATATNTATAGTCATATAATTGTATTCTGCGTGGCTAGGTTCGAATCGAGATTTGGACATCTTTTTATTTAAGATGAACTTTTTATCTGCCAATCGTTACATATATTTTTAACTAACTGTAAATTAACTAAAATGTAAGAATATTGAAAACATACATTTAACCCTTTCACTGTCTGTGTATTCTATACTATACACAGCAATTTCACTTGAGACGTTTGTGTATTCTGATATACACAGCATAATTTTGAAAAACTTTATTCTTTTATTTTCATACATTTTCACATATGCAATTTAAAAATAATACAAGTTAAATTAAGACAAATTCCAGACGTGTGGTGAAAGTACATAAAATTGCATCAAACAGTGAAAGGGTTAATATTATATTATTAATTAAATTACCGCGTGTAGTGATATATGATATCACTATAAAGATTGAAGATGATATTTATTGTTATTTATCTATATTATCAACTTAAGTTGAATTTGCTTGTTCTATTAAAAGCTCTTATTTAAATCTTACTAATTATATTACAGTGAATAATTTCATTTTTTATTTATTTGTAGAATTTGAATTATTTCAGATTTTTCTGTGAAATGTAATGATCTCTTTTTGTTCGCCATTTTCTATAAAAAATTATTATCGTTTAAAAAAGTTAACTATATTATAAATCGTATGTAAACTATAAATTAGTTGTTGTAATTAAGGATAGAATGAGTTATGAAGTAGAATTAATTATAAAGTAAAATATATAGTGAACTAATTTATGGTAAACTAGTGCTACCATATTTTTAAATAACATTTAGATTGTAAATTTGTGGCGGTATTGAGAATTTTCCTTATAAAATTGTTACAAAATTGAAAAATAGTGGCAGTATTGAGAGGCCTTACTGTACCATTTTAATTTTGTTAACCTTGATAAATGAATACCAATCCACCAGCACAGTGTTTAATTTAAGTTTTAATTATACATGTTTAATAATAAATATCACAATGTAAATTAAAAATTATTAATTATTTATAAATACATGATTTATAATGAGAAATTTTCTACCTTGATAAAAAATGTTTTTAGCATTAAGATCATCAAAATTATGGTATTTGTATATCATAAAATATGATTCAATCAATATACAATAAAAAACTTTGCTGATTTCTGAATAATTATTCCAAATTTTATTGGTAATGTAAATTGAGGAAAATGTCAATACATTGAAGTAGATTAAATAATTATTTATTGCACGCTTCCATCCCACATCCAATTTGATCCTAGTAACGTGTGTAAAGTGCATGACTAAAATGAAAAGATCCATCAAAAATATACCTATAATAGGTTCATACAATTCAACCAAATTTTTATATAAATCGAAAGCTTCTTGTCTAGACACTGCATACTCTCCAGTTGTCTTGTAAAAAATGAAAAGAATTTTAAATACAATAATCAAAGGAAGCGATATAAAAGGTAGAGCGTAAAGGCTTGCAATTGAATCATCAAGATAATTTGATATCATATTGTGCACTTTTTCAATAGAATTGAAAGAATCAACGTGAATTTCAAAAATCTTCATTCCTGTGTATAATTTTTTTGAATTCAGTGATGACGGCAAGACAGCTTGTAATGCTATTATGCAGAGTATTGAAAAGCATTTTACCATTTAGTACAATAAAGATTTTGCTAATATAGATAAGAAATGTTAATACAAGTAGTATATCAAGTTGTAAATATTTACTTTACGGAACACGAAAAAATTGAATCTTACCGTCATTTTAACATTAACATTATCGTAAACTTCAACATGACAAACTTGAATCTTCACGATCAAAAACGCAAATTATCATTTTTCAAAAAATTTGGGTTTCAGTCTTATCAATTGATTCCTTCGGTGTTTTTGATATAATTTTTTTTTTCTTTGGCACTTTTCTTAAAACTTGATACTTGCTTCATCATACAAATTTCACAATGGATCTATAACCCTGTAGTTGAAGCTCGAGAAATTCTTTTTATTATTACAAAATGTTATGTAAGTCACAATTACACATACATGTACTAAAATAAAGTGGCCAGAAAAATACGTACTATCACTTTTAGTTTATTTGGAATAAATTTTAAGCCGAAAATTTTTGTTCATCTTAGATAAGTAGTTTTGGTTTTACATTTAACACAAAATAAACTAAAATTTATGGTACATATTTTTTCTGGCCACTTTAACTAAATTTTAATCTAAAATGTATTCTAACATTCCAATCTATATCACTTATTAGCAATATTTACTTAAATTGGTGTTTATTTTAATTTTAATACTAATTTAAACCTAATTATCTATAATTTTAACAAAAATTTATAATTAGTTATCAATCACTTAACCTTGACATCCGTAAACTAATATTAATGTAATTACAACTATGCATAAACAATTTGAAAAAAATGATATGAGAATAAACAATACGAGTATAAATAGTATTGTTTTGTACATCAATTAACTTTAAGCCGAAAATGTTTATATGTCATCATAGATAAGTAGTTTTGGCTTTACATTTATCACCAAATAAATTAAAATTGATAGTACGTATTTTTTCTGGCCACTTTACTTTAACGTCAGAAAAAATGTTTTCCAATTCCTAGAGTTACTAATACGACATTAATTTCATTTCACTATTTCAAATTACAATTTGATGTTAACATCAAATTAAAATCATAAAAGTATCAAATAGCGTACCAAAAAAAGAGAAATGAAGTCTGAAAAGCTTATTGATGGTATTTGGACACAAGTAGAACTTATTGAAAAAGTAAATTTTTATTCATGTTAATTTAAAATTGACAATTTTAAATTTGTTTTCATATCTTTTTTTTGTAAATTGAGTTAATTTTTCAATTATTTAAATATACAAATGAATTCAATTGAATAACTAACCTCATTTTTAAATTTTATTTATTTCATTACATAACTATAAAAATTCGAGATTGATTCAAGTCGAAACCAAACGATACAAAATAAAAGTATAAGAATAAATAAATACAAAATAAAAAACAAAAATGAAAACGTTTAATTGTTGTACTTATCTTTGTTATTTGAGTTGTTATGTTTTTACATGTGTATTTGAAATTTTGAATTAACACTGAAAATATCTGTTTTATTACTATTATCCAGTGCATAATATGCACTAATAATTAGGGAAATATAAATTATGTATTATAATAATTGTAATATTATTAATTAACAAATTAATAATTTAAACGGGGAAACACCAAATGAGACACGGGTGTAAATAAAATATTCCCACAAATAAAGTTACATTTATAATATTTTTGTATGAAATAATTAAAATCATTCCTGCATGATCAATATTTGAATTTGAGGATTTTTATTTTGACATGATGACCTTTGTTATATAGCGTGGACCTGGGTCCACATGTACCCATTGAGAAGCAATGCTCTAGATCAGGTGCACAACCTCCGACCGTGAGCAATCCATATGATCATAATGCAATTATTGCATTGCATTACAAATTTTAATTTACAATTATTGTAATTAATAATTTTAAAAATGTTTCTCGTAGTTAAATGAGTAATTAATATTTAAATATTAATAACTTTTATTTTTTTAGTTACATACAACTAATATAATATATAAAATTGATTCACTTTTAAATAAATGACCATTGTTGTATAAAATCAAATCATTATTGTCTAATTTGTGACTTACATCTAATAAAATCAAATGTGAACCATTTCGTGTTAAAGTTAAAAAAATATATACATGGGTAACTAAAAGTAATGTACATTATACATTTTTTGAAAGAATTTTTCTCCAAAGGGTGGTTAAAATTCGATTTTTCTCAAAACTAACACTTGTGGCACTGTTAATGTTATTAATGTTGGAATAAAATTGGGGTTTTTGAAATAATAATATAGCGGTCGTATAGGCTTTGGGATAAATTCCAAACATCTGGCAATTCTGTAATAAATATTAAAAATTCTCCTATAAAAATAAAGAAAAGTTAAATATAAAATTTTTCATATTTTATTGGAATCTCACAGACCTCATACATATTGTTTTGGACCCATAAGGGATACAGGGAACCACATGGTTACTCACATAGACCATTTTATGCAATTTTGGTTTTATATAAGTAAATATAGTCGTGATTAGTTTGTGTGATTCAACGTCACCGTTAAACTCAGAGCTAAACCATCCAAACTTTCCAAGCCTCTTGACATATTAAATTTAACACAAAATATTTATGATATTTATGATATTTAAGAATATAATTTGGAAAAATGAGGCCACCATTTTACATAATTATTAATTAATTAAGAAGCCGAAGAGGTCTTAGGTACGGTAGGTTTAACACTGATATAACTTGCAAAGTTAGTACATATTAATAAATACATTTTAGTTTACCAGTTTAAACGATATGAAAGTACGTATTTGTCAAAGTGGAAACGTAATATCAATATCCTTAGCCAACATAAAGCCTAAATTAAAATACAGTACAGAAACAATGGAATGGAAACAATTTGTAGTCAACTACATCTACAACTTAATGCGATCAGCATCTGAAATTATGGTATTTTTTGGTGAGGATGCATGTTTCGTTGGAAGAGAATCATGGGTTCAGGTTGTAATGGGAAAACTATCCATTGATTTGAACAATAAAATCGTCAACAGTGGTTACGCAGATTGGATAGATGCAACAGTTAAAGATGTTCACATCTATAAAGGTTGGAAGATGACAACCAATGACGTCGAACCTGTGCAAGAATCAGATAAATCTGTAGGAATGTTTCTTTCCGGGTTAAAACGTTTTTTAAAAGACAAGCATGTCTGTATTGGTAATAGCCATGTATTTGGCAAGAAACTACCCATTTTCCCGACGGAACTAAAACAATTGAACGTTCAAACGATAAAGGAATGTGAATCAAATTCATTAATTTCGAATGACGTGAAAATTGCTGTATGGGGATCACTTTTTAAAATGTGGGATACAGTCCTATTTGAACGCAATGACTACAGTTCAGTCATATTAACACCTGCAATAATTTCCATCATCAATATTTTGTATGTATCCACTCTAAAAACACAGAGTACTGGGCCGATATGTATAGTTTTAGTGAGTGACTTTTTGCGCAGTAAAAGCTATTTGGATTTGTTTTATAGTTACAGTACAAATAATTATAAACATTGCTTTGAAAGTATGCAGTCTATTGATCCAAACGATGATACATGCGACGGTTGCGATGTTTTTATAACTTCTCCCAAAATGTTGAGTTTATTATTAAACCGTAAATCGTCAGGTTTGAACATGTCCCGATTACAGTATATTCTCTTTGATAGATTGGACGTATTGATAAATCATTTTAGTGACGATTTGGTTAATATTATGTCCAAGTATAGTCAGATTTTACATAATAAGGAGACAAAATTTAGGAAAAGGCAGTTAATTGCTACAGTAAATGATACTAACGAATCAGTCGGTCACTTCCTCACAGCTTATTTTAATGAACCAATCATAACCTTTGAATCAAATGCTAAAATATATTTGATAAACAACAGCGACAATGTGAAATGTATTGTAAACAACTCAATAGATTCATTTAAAGTAGTTATTGATTATTTAAACAGCTATAAAGGCTTAAAAAATGTCGCAGTTTTTGTTGATGAATTTTATGTGGATATAGTCTATGAAAGAATAAAAGATTTGAATATTTCTATCGTGAAAATTGACGGTGCTACTAAACTACCATGTGATAAAAAGGTAGTGTATTTACTCACGGATGAATATCACCACAAGCTTAGTAATGTTGACATTGTTGTACATTTCAATTATCCCAATAATAGTAAGAGTATGGAAAATCGTTTCAACTCTTGTTTACCAATATCTAATACTGCTGGAAATTCAGGGAATTTCAAATCAAATACATTGCATTATGTTCTATTGTACAATGAATTGTTTTTTCATTACATTAATTTATCTATTGAAAAGTTTAAAGATTTTAAAACAAAGTCCAACACTAAACTCTGGGTTCAAACTTTTAAATTTTTGCAAAATTCTTGTAATATATTTGTTAAAAAGTTTGTTAAAGATGTTTGTATTGATAATACAAAAAATTTGCTTACATTGAACCAATTCAATGTAAACTATAATGAGACATTTGGTGATACAGAATTGTGTAAAAATATTCAATTCTTTGGTGTCTGTCGTAATGCTTGTGGGAATTATCATTCCATTGATACTAACAATTTACAAAAATTTGATCAAATTGAAATATTTTCGGAAATTTATATAGAAATGATTACCGTATTGACTCCAAATGTATTTCAAGCGCATGTTTCTATTGGTGGAAAAAAATTAAACCAAGTCTATAGTATTATTATAACCGGAATAGAACCAAACGATCCCTTTCAAAATTGGTTTTTAAGTGGTATAGAACGTGTTCGTACTATAATTGCAAACGAAACAATGTTTAAAGCTATTGTTGTACTACAAGTAAATGAAAATGTGTGGGTTTCTCCACTTGTTAATTATCAGATATTGGAAAACTTAAATTTTGCTACTCAAGAAACGGATATTAAGGATGTTTTAGTCAACGAACATGTGGCCATAGAGTACAAAAATCATATTAAAACTTTATATCATGCGTATGATTTTGATTATGAAAATAATGGACTGTCTTTTTTGAGTGATGGTGTTCCAACTAAATGCTATTATGAAAATTTTCATATAGTAAACAATTTGGAGGAATTAATGGACTCTGATGTAGAACAGTCAACAGGCGATGTGTATATAACTCATATCAATGGGATAAAGTCATTTTATGTGAGGTTAGTTGAAAATTCGGATAATTTGTTTTTATTGGAAATGGAATTGCATAAAATGGTTAAAAACGAACAACCCATTTTGGAAATTGAACCAAGTCTCTCTATTGAATCGTTTGTTTCAGCTTTGAACCCTAAAAATTATTTTTATTCAAGGTGTAAAGTTCTTGATGTGTTTTGTAATGCATTGCAAACTATTGAAACCGTTTTGGTTCAATTTTTGGATTATGGAAATACTTTGGAAGTTAATATTGATACGGTGAGACGCTTACCTCAGAAATTTGTTTACTCCGACTTTAGCTACTATTTACCGTTTCAAATGATTGAATGTTCACTTAATGATATTGATTACGTATATAATGATTCTAAATTATCAATTCATGAAAAAGTTACTCAGGTTTTCCGAGATGTTGTCGATTCTACTTCTGTTTTTAATTTAAATATTTCCACCTATGATTTTGATTTAAATATTTTCAAGTATGCAGCTGAAGTTTATACGCAAAGTGAATACCCTCAACTTTTATCAACAATGATTATGCGTAACTGTGATTTAGTGTCATTTGTTGTCGATGCCATGTCTGCACTAGATTTTATTTATGAATTGAATGTTTCTGATCCCTCGCTAATCTCTGATGAAATTTTTAAAGTTTTCAAACCTGGAAATTCAAAAGCTAATTGTTGTTTAAATGAGTTGTTTGTACATCAAATGGAAAGTAAGAAGTATACTATTGTCAAATCACTTTCAAGTCTATTGTGGCATTGCTATTCCGATGAACTGTTTGTATGGATAATTGAAAGTATCATGCACTATTCAAAAAAATTTAAATTGGAAACTGAAAAATTATCGCAATTGTTATCTCACGAGGACGTGTATAGTCCATTGTTTAATTGTCTATATTTGACTCAAAGTTCAGGCACAATGTCTGTTATACTGACTTTTTATAAATTTTTGACAGCGTACCAAGTTGATTTCCATCTATTCTTTAATGAAAATGCCTCTTTAGAATGGATTCAAAAATATTACGTTTGTGATATTACTACATGTATTGAGTACTTGAAAACTTTTGATTTGATATATTCAAAAATTAAAGATACTAAGCAAAAAGAAAAAATTATTCGACCTATTGAAACAAATCTTTCGTCTTTTTATTTCTATGCGTTTAATCGAGCTAATAAACAACTTCGCATTGCGGTTTTGAGTATTGTGTACAAATTTATCAAATTTAAAATAATTTGTCGTAGTATTGATGTTGATACTACTGTTATAGTTGTGTGTAGTTTGTGGAAAGAAATGGATTATTCTGTTAAAATTAGACTTTTACAGTATCTTTCTTTTGCTGCAACCTCAAAAAAGACAAATTTTTATTACATTAAGAAGTCAAAATATGTTTTTGATGCTATCGAAAATTGTTTAAATGGAGATGTCATTTTATTGAAACAGGAATCTAATAAACTTAAAATTCTTTTAAATTCAAAATTGCACGATGAAAAAAATGTCCAAGAAATTGTTCCAGGTTCAGAAGATTCAAATGAAAGTGTCACTTTGGATACAGATTTAAAATTCAAACTGCAAAATGCTAAATTTATGGAATTTAAGGGAGGCAATATCGAATTCAAATGGAATCAATCAGATTATACTATTCTTATTATAGCACCATTATATGATATGAGAGATTCTATATTTTTAAATTTACATGTCAATGTTATTGATAATGTTTTAACTGTTAGTCAAAAGTTTGGTCACAAGTCTTTTAATTGTCAATTTTTTGGTGAAATTAAACATTATGATGTTAGAATTTCAAGCCGATCGGTCATTATTGGAATAATTAAAAAGTATTCATTGGAATGGACGGCAGCGTTTAAAAATGTAATTTTTTGTTTAATATTATATATTTATTTTTTAGGTTTATTCTCCAGTCAATTATAATTTAATATGTGATTATGAAGATATTGAAGATAAAGGAAATGATCCATTTTATATTTTGGATTACAATACAAACTGTAATTTTTTTTATTTTATAAATTTTATTTATTAAAGTATCTTTCAACCGTTCTGTTTTTATCTTTTATTTTCGTGTTAAGTCTAAGTCGTAAAGCAGGTTGATAGGTTCATCATGATTTTATGTGATTTTATTACTTTTATTTATGTTTAGTGTCTTATGGATTTGAAAGAAAAGTATTGAAAGGTGAATTGGAAACAGTTGACGATGATTGGGGAATATAATTGTTTTATAAAAAAATTATTGTACATAATTGTATTAAATATTTAAGTAATTTTTTGACCGTGAAGGCGTCGCTTTGTCAGATTAAAATTTTTGTGTGTGTTGACTGGATATAGCTGTAGCAACTAATTTAAAATAGTAAGACTGAAGAAATTAAATTGTAAATACATGTAGTAAAAGCAGGCAGGGGGCTATCGGCCATATGACACAGGCCTACAAACATGAGGAACTACTTTTTAAATTTATTAATAGGTAATATTGGAAAATTTCTTAAGTATACCAAAATTTATCATATAATGAAATCTTAACATGTAGCATGCTATTACAGAAGCAGATCCAAGAGGCTAGTTAATTGGGTACGAGGGAAGCGAGCAATATTCTTCTTCAATATTCAATAACTTCGCTAAAGCCAAAATTTTGAGAATTTTGGAAAGCGTCTTTTTTAATTTCATTTAAAGGTTGTTATACAATAGTTTCCAAATTTGTATTTTTTCGCAAAAATGTGATCATAAAAAATAGAAATTAATTTTGTTCATTAAATAATCCTAAATCAATTAGGTCCAGTCTTCTTGGATGAAGTATTGTAAATTCATTAACCAACATTAACATTACAAAACATTAATTAAAAATTTAGTGTGTGCAACTGCACCCCTTGAATCCGCCCCTGTATTACCATTTTAATTAGTGTCGTCTAAATAGCCGGATTGGTGGAACATGACCAATGCGATTTTCAACTGTTATTTTTATATAATGAACGATCGATTAAGCAATATATAGGGGTTCTACAATTTCGATCTGGTCCAGGCCTACTGCTGGCTCTCCACGGCCTTGAGTACAAGTAAAAATTTCTTCCACTATCATGCATTTCGGGTGAAGGAGTGGTTTCCAATCTTATTTCACCATGGACCGATAGATTTAGATCAAAATTAATTTATATAGAATTATTCATACTTAATTTTATTTTGTCAACATTTGTTTAAAAACTATAAAAAGCAATTTGGTAATAATGCGTATGATTTTAAAAACTATGATAGAATTTATGTTTTATAAAATTTTAAAACATTTTCGTTTTTAAAACAAAGGGTCATTTCTGGTTTTGACCATAAAGGTGTGCGTTTCTGAGGCTGAGATTTACCATAATGTTAATGATTTTACAACGCGTCACAAAATTTACAGTTTATTCACTTTTTGGACTGATTTTATAATTAAACAAAAGGGCAAATTGGGTTTTGGACCCTGAAGAACTCAAATTCGGGAACTGAAAAATAGATATCACCATCCTCTGCGATAAACTGTATTAGAATTTTAATTTTTTAAATATACGGTAACACACATTAGTAAAGGATGTATGATATACAATGTATGTAATATCGATATTTAGAACGTCTACCAATCATTGGTAACCATTATACCATAGTTAGTTGACACTGTCAACTTGACAGATAGTATTATTTTCATAAATTACTATAATACAGGAGTAATATGTGTCAATATGAGCAACACTGAGTAAATTTGTTAACTTAGTGTCAACGTGATAAAGTTAGTGATAAATATTTGTATTTAAAAATGGAACAGGAATCTGAATTAAAAGTGATAAAAAAATCAAAAAAGAGAAGAATTATAGTGTGGTACTCACTGCCAGAATATCAACAAGACAAATTTAACCAGTCTTTATGGAAATACAGAGATTTAAAAAAGTTAAAAAGATACACATCAAAAAGATACTTGTGTCGTAATGTAAATCATGGATGTCCAGTTGAAATGAGGACTCTTAATGAAAATGACGGAACGATGACGTTTCAAACAAATACCTTGGAACCTCATACTTGTAGCGAAAATATGTGTTCAAAAATGTATATATCAAAAGAAATTAAAAAAATCCTTAATGAACTGTTTGAACGTGGACATAGATTTCCAAAAGAATTACACTCTCTTTTAAATATTAGATTAGAAACGGATATTCCTATCCCCATCAATAAAGTTTACTATTATCTAAAAAATATAAAGAAAAAGAATAAACTTCAAATTGAAAATAATATCTTAAATTAATAAATTTTTTGAATTGAATAATTCCAAATGATTTGAGAAATTTGAGAAAATGTTTTGAGCTTATTTTTTATTTTTTGAAGTCCTTGAGCATGGTAGGTTCAGCTATGATACGTGAGCTTGCTTTGTTCTTTCTTTCATATACAATTTTGTATTTTTATCCAAATTTTGTATTTTTGATGAAAATTAAAATGTGCGTCGGACCTTGTTTTAGGCACCACAATTTCAGATTCTATCGTGTTTTGAGTAGAGTAGCAAAACTAGCTAATATTCTCAACGCATCAGTTAGCATTGGATATTAAGGTCTATACTTCTACAACAAATTCGAATCCGAATACTAATTTTGGATGGTGAGATTTTAAAGTCAATATTCATATACCATTTATGAATACAGTACTCTGTCTTTTTAATAGTAAGAACAGTTTTTAGTTGTTGTCTGTTTGTTTAGCGGGATATTTGGTTAAGCTTTCGGAAAATATAAAGAAAGTTACAAAAGGTTTTAAGGTACTAAATCATTTCTTTAATTTCTTCGTTAATGTGGGAGTTCCTCAAGTGAAGTGTACGTGTAGAGACATTTCACTATCGTATCAACGATATTCGTACATTCTTGACTGAGTTTTGATTTCTTACTGAAAACAGTGAAAGTCATATATTATATAACTGTTTCATGGTTAGGATCACAACTTGGTCTCACTTATTTTAGTCCCGATTTTATGGTTTTTATTACGTACAATGAGAAGGCGCAAGCTTTTATATAAATTTGTGTATTATACAGTTCTGCAACATTTCCTAAATACTATCCGAATGCTTCGGGCGAGTTGAAAAAATTTGTACGTTTGGACCATATTGCTGAACTATTGGGATTATATTTAACTTTTTTGTGTAAATTTAATGATAAAAACTTCAATGAAAATGTTTGAGGATATACGATTGAGATGTGATGAAGTATATTCTTGAAAGTTTCGTCTATTTGATCTTGTATACCATCTCCACTATATCTCTCTGGATGATCTAACATCATTGATATACAAATATCTCTCATAAAATTTTTCCACTCAAAATTTGATTGAAAATTAATTGAAAAATTTGAAAGGAGCCACCTCTTATGCCCATAAATAAATCATTTTCAAGAGTTGGGGGATGGTTAGACGGCTATTGTCCAAAAATGAATCTATTCGTCATCTCCACCACCTTGTATGTAGTGATATATCGCTATCATACTAATCGAGATTCGAATATATACTGATGATATAACACACTTGTGATGTCTAACTACTGTCTGACTAGGTTCGAATCGAGATTTGGACATCTTTTTATTTAAGATGAACTTATCAGAGTTCTTATCTGCCAATCGTTACATTGTACATTTTAACTTTTTACTAACGTTGATTTAAAATAAAATAATAAATAAATAAAAATTTGATTTATTATAATAAATTAATATGAATGTGATTTTTACAAGTTTGACACGCTTTATAGAATTTCAGACTTGTCAACTATAGTTAAAAATCAAAATAAATAATTTTTAAAATTTGACAAAAAAAGTTCCATTTTCTAAAGTTCATTTTCCGGGCTTAAACTGAACAAACTTTAAAAATAACTTTGGATAGTGCCTTTTTCAAGAAGGCTTCTTGTAGAACTCTTTCTTCTTTTTTTTCAATTTCATTATTAATGAATAATTACTAACTAATGAATCAGTAGACATAATTTTGTCTATGAAACATAATATTAACATGTAAATAAACTATAATTGATAATGTATTTTTTCTAATAACTTTGTTATAATGTTGATATGATACGCTTAAATTAAAAAAAAGCATGAAATAAACTTGAAATAAACTTGAAATAAAATTGAATATTATCGTTATGGACGTTAATTAATATAGAAACCAATATAAATAAAGATCTAGAACGCGCGACATATGAATAACATATTATATTTAAAACTCAGTTTCGAAAACATTCGTTATAACGGTAATTAATTTACTTTTTTATTATTTAAATTTATAATTTTAGCATACGAACGCCAATTTAATTGTGAGGTAAAATTATCATATATTTGATTCATTCGTAATTTTTTATTTGAGTGTATACATTTTCAAAGCAATCAAAATTTTAGATTAGACTAACCGTAATCAATTATATCAAAAATGTTTACAGTCAACGGTCTAAAATTCCAATTTAACTCATATTAATTATAACAATTTTTGATGAAAATTATCAGATACAAATTTCTTCTAATTACTTACACTTATTTAATTCTAATGTGAAATCAACTCGTTTCAAATTATGCTTAATCCTATTAAGTCAAAAATAAAGGTTACTCCTTATTTAGGAAAAGATAAGAGTATTCAAATCAAATGATATATCTATTCAAGAAATCCGCACCAACGCGTTCTTCAAATGTTACAATGTCAAACAAAATCGTAATATTTTTTATATTTTATATATATTTAAAATTAGAAAAAAGTCATAATGTCGCCTGTAATAACTTTGAAAAATCTTATCAAGAGTATCGATATTCAATATATTCTAAATATATCAAAATTTTAATTCAAAACAACAATGGTACCGAGTCTAATGGTACGTTAATCAGGGTTGCATATTTTTTTATTTCTATTTTTTAGACAAAAATCTAAAAATAGTTAAGATAGTTACAATTTTAATCAACCTAGATTTATGTATGTATGAAGTTAGATTTGAAAATTATAAAAAACATAATATTGATAAGTATCGGCCGAATAAAACTCAAGCTTTTGACAATACAAGTAATTTTATTAGTAGAAATTTTTCATTAGTATAATAGTATTAATGCCTTTATGAATTATTTTAAGCGGTCTACCGTAAAAAATTGATCTTACTGTTTAAATCAAAGTTTTAAAAGATAATTGAACCATTTTTTCAAGTTTTTAACTTGATAATTCATTAATTATTCTGAATGTATCAATTTAAATTTAGATATTATTAAAATAGAAATGACGTTATCCGAAAATATAGAGTCTTGTTTTCAACGCGTAAGATTGACAAATTATGAAAGATTACATAATAAAAAGTTGGAATGCAAAAAAATTATTGTAGTTGATGATCCCCATATATCAAGATTTAATGGTATTTTTTTGTTAAAATTTGTTAGCTATTTAAAATAAGGTAATTGTAATTTGGCTATGAAATTTTAGAAAATTTTAAAATATATTAATCTTAGATTGTACTCAATCGGAAACAATTCATACAAGAGAAGCTAGGCAAATGATTAATCGAATGTTTGTTAATGATGTTACTCAAGGTAATTTTATGTCACTAACTTGGATGACTTGTACGGCGTACAAACAGTAGCTAGCTCTATAAGTCGAGAATTTTCATATAATTTTGAAACGTAATCAAAATATCAAATTTTTTAATTTGCTCCAATCGTAGTTATCGTACAAAGTTTAAATGGATTGAAAACACATTTGATACACCCTGGTTTAAACTTTAACATTATAATTAAAAATTGGCTAACGATTTCTATAAAAATTTTAATTTTAATTAGTTTCTATTTTTAGATGCACAAATTGAAGACTTTCCAAAATCAAGACATGAAGAATTTAATATATTTGAGGATGCGGTTGATTTCTGTCAAGTTGAAAAGTAATTTTAATTAATTTTATTTTATAATTGAAATTTATTATTTTTAGACATAAAGATGAGAATGGTAAAAAAAGTCCAAAGGTGAAATTAAAAAAAAAATATTTTAAAACTTTTTTGTAGATTTCTACTGTTCTTAATGACCAAGATAATACTTTTCATTTTACTCCTACCAAAACATCAACGAAAAATATTAAGAATATGCTTGTTGATGATGATGAAACTGATAATACTGTAAGCTTTGACAATTTAATTATTACAATTTTAATAAAAATCAACATTACCAATTTTTTGAGGGAGAATACCATTTTTACCAACATTTAGTCAAAAAATACAATTTACCATCATTTCAGAGCAGTGGTGTCCGATTGGGGGGGGAGGTGGTTCATGAGATGCAAATAAAATATACAACATTGTTTTTATCTTTATAGGATAAGTTTTAAAATTTATCTCAAAGCCTAGATGACTTCTACATTATTATTTCAAAAATTCCATTTTTATCCCACCATTAATAAAATTTGATAAAAATATCATTTCACTTTTACAGTATTTTTTTGAAAAATCCGATTTTATCAAATCTTATAAGCAACAACTTTTTAATTAAAAAACCAAAATAAATAATTCAATTTACTGACCTTTATGACTAGAAAAATCCTTTTTTTCAATATATTTTTATAAAACACGATTTACCAAATCTTTAGAGAAAAAACTAATTTTTTATGAATGTTTTATATTTCAGGTTTACTTTGGGATATAAAAAAATAAATATTTTGAAATTGGGATCCGTGCATTATTTTTATCGGGAACCACTGTTTTTGAGGAAAATCTGTTTTAAAGGGGTTAAATCGAATCATTTTTACTAAAAATCAAAATTTATTTACTTTATGGTAAAATTCCAGTTAAAATACATCTCCTTGAAATATTAATATATTTTCTATATTAGATGTTTCTAGTGGTATTCCTTGATTTCTAAGTATTTTCAATATGAAATTAATTACATCCCATTTTTTTTCACGAACGACATCAAAAACGTAGTAACCTTTTTTTTTCTTAAAAAAAATTTTGCAGCTACACTAAATCAACTTATATTCAATTATTGAAATTTTTATTATCATTTTAGAGGAAAAATTGTTTTTAATCATTTTTTTAATGAAAATTAACATTTCTATCTTTTTGGTGGAAAAATACCATATTACCATTATTTTAGAGGAAAATCTGTTTTAAATTGTAATTTTGTTAAAATTCAACATTTCCAATGTTTTTTGGAGAAAAACACCATTTTACGATAATTATAGGCGAAAATCAATTTTTTACCAGCCTGTGACTAAAAATATCGTGTTACCATCATTTTAGAAGAAAATCAAAATTTTCTATTTTTTTGTGTGTAGAAATACGATTTTACCTTACTGTACATTATAGACATTTTTACCCATCTTTGAACATTTTTAATGTTAATTTTAAAGAACTTACCTCCACATTGTATTTTACAATCAAATTAGGATTTATTATGGAAAGATGACATATTTCCGAATAAGCGCTTTAAGAGTACAATGAGTCTACCATTTTATTCGGGTAGAGCTTATACTAAAAAAATTTTGCAACCACTTTTTTATAAAATGAACCTACAAATATGGTATATTATTATTTTGTAAATATACCATTTAGAAATACCAATCGCTTGATTTCATGCAACGAATAAATTACAAAAAAAATTTAGTTAAGCGACAAAGTGCCCGTAGGTCAATGATGATGCCGTAATTTTTAATACTATTTAATTTATGATTTAAGGATTAAATTTTGATTTTTTAAAAAATAAATCTCATACTAATACTAAAATATAGAACAATAACAGAAATGAGCAGTTCATCATCAGGTGCCAGTAAATCAACAAAATCATTAATCACTACACATGGAACAACCACAATAGTAAAAATTGATAAAACACAAGATTTGACTAAACTAACCAACGATAAATCTAAATTTATAGAAAAATGTCACACCACAGAAAAATCATTTCAAATCTATGAAAGTTTTGCCAGTGAATACAGTATTGATAAAAAATGTACGATTCCATTTGATAAAAAAATGGCTATAGTCGATGATAAGGAAAATGTAATAAATCACGATGAAACTGTCTCTACGGAGGTTAAATTGGATTCCAATTATGCACAGCCATTTGTAGAAAGGCAAGTATTTGGGGATCCCAAGATTGGTTTATTTTCCAAAAATTTAGATACAAAAAATAAATCTAATGATTTAAATTTTAACGGTATTAAAGATTTTAAGGATAATGATGGGCTTTCAAATTTAAAAAATTTGAAATTTTATAATGGAAATGTTGAAAATGAATATTTTGAATTGACCCTAGACTCTATTCCAAATTGTAACAAAAATAAAATTTTAATTTCAAAAAACAGTATAAATGACAATAACGTAAATGTAATTAATTCTCATTTAAAACAAAATAAAAAGATGATAAACTCAATTGCATGCGACAATAATGAGGATAGTAATAAATTGCTACAAATGACACCACAATCAAAGTATATTGACAATACATTTCGTTTTTCTCCTTCTACAACATCAACTAAAAATATCAATCAGATTTTAAATCAAAATTTGTTTCAAAAGCCGCGCAATAAATGTATAAATGCAACAGAAAATGTAAATCAAAAACCGGTAGAATCCAAAACTAATCTTGTTAACCCTCCAAAAATTTTGCATTCAAATTTACCTGTCCGGAGAAACGTTTTCACTGAAAACACTCTGGATAATGTTGACTATATTGACCCTAATGATAAATTATTTATTAAAAATTTTTTAAAAAATAAAATTGAAAAGTTTGAAAACTTGAAAATTATTGAATCAAATTTACCTCTATTGAATATTAAAAAAAAAATATCAATTAATGGACATTCTGTTTTAATTAATTCTAAAATTGCTAAAGGAGCTTTTGCGACCATTTACAATGCGACTAAAATTAAAACTCTGGCTTTGAAAGTTCAAAAACCTGCTTGCCCATGGGAATGTTATATTGTCAATGAATTGCGAAATCGCATTACTAAAATGGAAGCTCATTACATGTTGTATAGTTTTATGAATATTGATCACATGTATGTTTATAATGATGCAAGTTTAATTT
This sequence comes from Intoshia linei, assembly GCA_001642005.1. Lineage (NCBI taxonomy): Eukaryota > Metazoa > Orthonectida > Rhopaluridae > Intoshia > Intoshia linei. Next base: position 15,915 of record LWCA01000203.1, on the reverse strand, counting down.
TTTACAAATTTAACAAAAAGGGCAACATTTTGGATCATATTAATAGACTCAATGTCAAGGGGATTAAACATTCTCCCTTTTTTACTGCCATGATTATTTTTGATCTTTTGTCTATGGTTCAATATGTTAGAAAATGTAATATTATTCATGCTGATATCAAACCCGACAATATTCTCATTAATGGGTTGTAAGTTTTTTTTTTTTTTAATTTTTTTAAATTTATATTTTAACCTTTTAGTCCACCTGTAGAAAGTTGCAAAACTATTTTCGAAAATAATGATTGTAATGTTTCATTTCGTACTTGCACTCTTATTGATTTTGGAAGGTCTATTGATATGAATTTGTATCCAAACGGAACTACGTTTATTAAAAAAGTTTTAACGGATAAATTCATATGTAACGAAATGAAAAGGAATTTACCGTGGACTTATCAGGTGAAAATTTTACTATATAGTATGGTGTCGAGTCGGGTATTGTTGGACTTGCGTAATTTTCGGATAATAGAGAATTTGACGAAACAAATAAACGATAAATATCCAGTTTCACAAACCCTTAAAGTGAAAATTTAGTTTTACCAACATTTTAGGGGAAAAACCAATTTTTACCAACTTTTAAGGGAAAATTTCAATTTATCAACCATTTAGGGACAAATTCAATTTTACCCAATTGCAGAGTATCCATCAAAACTCAGTAATACTGAGTCAGTATTACAAAAAAAGTAAAGTTCTTAAATAGAAAGATTATCCATAAAAAATCTTATAATTTCTTTAATACTTAAAATGATGATGAAAAAATAAAACTTTTATTAAAAAAATTTATTCATTATGGGTTTTTCTGTCCCTGAAATAGTTTATATTTGCTTTATTAGATGTTTTGAGTGATTGTGAGTTCTCGTGAAAAATAAAAATTTTTTATTGATATAGAATATAGAAGCATTAAAAATTTTAGAGACTTTAATTAAATTTAGAAACAAGAAATTTAATTAATGAAATAACACGAATCTAGCTTGAAATTTACAAATTTAATTAGAAAAAAATTTATTTATTTTAGATTGTTGAAAAAGTATTTTAAAACACACATAATATTGATAGATTCGTCTTTTAAACGCGTTCTACGTTTTGTAACGAAATTAGAAGCAGCAGAGAAATTTTTTTCATTTGGTGTTGACATAGGTTGAACGGTCATAAGGGCTTCCTTTGATTTTAATATTATTGATAAAGCGTTCCAGTTTGTAACAACTCATAATATTTTTCAAAATAATATTGGAAAAAGAGGATAATTCCCTTAAGCGTTAGTAATTTGTGGTTGGAATAAGAGGTTTTTAAAAAAAGTATTGGAAAAAGGATATTTTTCCATTAAGGGCTGGAAAATTAGATTTTTTATTTGTGGTTTGATGAAGTGGATTTTTTCCATGAGGGCTTGAAATGGTATTTTTGATTAAATTTTATTATTGGTGGGATTTTTGAAATGATAAATTCTAAATATTATAATATAATCATATTTTCATAGTAATAACCAACATAAATCAAATACAGATATGTCTCAATTTTTTTTGGGAAATTATTAAATATCCCGGGAATTTTGTCCCGGTACAATTACTAGATGTTTTTAGTGGTCTTTCTCGAGTTCTAAGTAATTTCTACGGCAAATTGATTACATTCAATTTTTTTTTTTAACGAAGGACATTGAAAACGTGGTAGCTTTTCTTAGAAAACATTTTGTAGCTGCACTTAATCAATTTCAGAGTTTTAAAATTGAATTTTTCCCTTAAAGGTTTGTAAAAGTTGAATTTTTCTTTTACAGGGTTTGTTAAAGTGGATTTTTTTTTAAAAAGTTGATAATCCCTAAGAATCTCTAGACTATAGAACAATTTATTTTAAATGTTAATTTATTTACATTTTGAAATGATTTAAAAATTACTGAATCTTTAATGATAATTTTGACGTTTATGCTAAATTATTGTCTGGAAAAATCTGTTTTAGAATTTTTGTTTTTAAAAATTCTAACAAGCGTAACACACCCAGATATTCAAATTTATCAAGATAAATATGGATTAAAATTTAATTATCTTTTAGACTGATTTGTATGGTTTATTGGGAACAATCAATGTCATAATTTTTCATAAATACATGAATGTGTACTTTAAATCCATTAAACAACGATATATTGTAACTTCAAATTTTGAAAGGTATTTTTGATGATTTTTAAATTTGAAAAATTATCTCTAAAAATTCACCTTTCTTTGGTGGATAAATGTTTTAGAAAATAGTATTAAATACTTTACCATATGTTAACATGTGGTGACTTATATCGGTCATTATTTGGGGTTTATTGTTGATTTTTAAATTTTACACAAAATTACTGACTGTGCTTGAAGAATTTATTCCGCTAAATTGTTCAAAAGTGAAACTTTGGCAAGTAAAAGTATAACATAAAAATCCTCTAATTTATAGCAAAATTTAAAAATATCTTGCTAAAGGAATAAATTTTTTTATACAAAAATTTTGTTAATGAGTAATTAATTACAAAAAAACACTAGATAAAAGGTTTCCCAATATTTGTATTAATGACTAAAAAGTACACTACAAACTAAAATTTTCCCACTTTGTTCATTTTAAAATACTTGACATTGGCTCACATGTTGGGAGCCTAGTTTTTCGTACCTAGGTTCCTTGTCATTGTAAATTATAAAATTTAGATCACATTTTAGATTATGCAATTTTTCAAGTCTAATGAAGGACCTATTTGATAGTTTACTAAACATTGAATCATGCCAAACAAAATGTCAACTGCAACAATTTCGATCAAGACTATACGAAATTTTAAAAAAATCACATATTCCAACAAAATATACTCGTGATTTGAAATCGTTGACAAAAATAATGAATTCAAGTTTTGTTTACCAGTAATGTTTTAACCTTGTTAAATAAGTGTTGTTTTTATTAAATGTACAAATTATGTTAAAGAATCAATTACGATTCCTAAATTTTCAAAAGTATTGTGAATGGTAGAGGTCTTGCAAAATTTGTAGTTTTTACATTTTATTTGTTTGAGGTAAGTTAATATTTTGTTGCATCTTTCAATTCTAAATTTTTTTCAAATTAATAAAATATCTGGTTTCAATCACTAATTTGTAACCCTTAATTTTTTTTTTAAAAACTAACCTTTCATCTCGTGATAAATCTACTGTAATGGTTGGAGTGGTGGATATTGTAATTTTGATTACATTTTCAAATTTTTTGATTAATTCAATTGTAAATAAAAAGGTTTCTAATAAATGTCTAAACACTTGTAAAAATTTCAAATTTTAAATCAAACTTTTCAATCGTCGAATTGTAAATTGGTAAAATGAGTTCTAATATATAAAGTGCATTTTCAAGAATCCATATATTTCTAAATAATCAATTTTTGAAATTTTACTTTTTTTTTTAAAACAAAATTTTACCTTGATTTAATAAAAATTGCCAAATAATCAATAGTCAATTTGTCGTTATTAATTAATTTTAATTTTTCAATACATTTCTAAATAATTGATAAAAATAAAAAATAATTTAAATTACACAAAAATTGCCTTCCTTGATAATTTTAATCATAATGTCAGCATCTGACGCAATTTTTACAGTTCCTTGTTCAATTAAATTAAAATTGCTAGTTAAATTATCCCATGGAATTTTAGTAACCATTTCTACAGTGGTAGGATTTTGAATAGATTTAGAGGTATTTTCAATATTACAAATGATGGCTTCTTTTTTTTCCGTTTTGGATTTTAGCATTTCTTTTTCCTTAAAATTTTGTCTGAGAATAATTTTATCCAATTCACCAACAGAAGAAGAATTTTCTTGGGTCAAGTTTATAGATACTTTTGAACTACTACTTCGAAAAACAAAAGTACTTGTATCAAGTTTTGTATCTAATCTTCCAGGTTTAGTGAATAGTTTTACTGGTTCTTCTATAATATTATACAATTTTTTTGGTTCGGGTGCAACGAAGCTGTCTGATTTTTTTAGGTTCAGATGAGGTGTAGATTCTATAATATTTTGTTTCTTTTCAGTTTCCTTGTCTAGAATGTCTATATAGAAATGCAAAATTTAAAAATTCATACCATTATCAAGAATATAAGTATAATTTGGGTTCTTTTTGCCTAAATATGTTTTAGTAGGTAATTTAATCTTTTCATCCACTAATCATATACATACCAAAAGGTTGAATAAAATAAGTCTCCATTTTTTGGTCAAATTCTTTTTTACAATTTTTAGTCTTAAATTTGGTTGACATGGAAATTGGAATTTCACTCTTTTTTTCGATTTTTAAATTTGAAGTTTCCTTTTTTATTTTTTTTTCAACATGACAATTATCTAAATGAAAATTCATTAAATTATAATTCAGTCTTAAAATTTTTAAAATTAAAATTACCCATTTTTTTATCTTCCAAGTTAAAATTATCAATAACATTGATATTTGGATACTCTGAAAGTTTAAATTGAGACCGAACTAAATATTTAGATAAACATGAAATATTCAACAGAATTTCCTTTAAATGAGATGTAGAAATTTTCGGGAATAACGAGTATAAAATATTGATAAACAAGAAAAAATTACCTGCTACTCTACCTTTAACGTTTAAATCAATATAATTTTGAGATTTTCTAAAATAATTAAATTAATGTTATTGAAAAATAACTTTAATCCCTTTACTTTTTTAGTAAAGGCAATGTCTTCATTTTCTAAATTTTCTAGATTCTAAATTTTAAATTATTCATTACATTTCATCTTAACGTACATTAATTTTTATGTATATTAATTTTTAGTAACATTGTACAAATAAAGAATAATAAATGTATCGAGATTTACATATGATTAACTTGAATAACAAAGTTTAATATATAGGGGTGAAAATCCTTTATTCAGAGTAATGAATATAAAAAACATAAAAAACCTAGAAATTAAATGTAATCTGATAAATCATAAACAATAATTACTTTAATTGGTAAGTCATACAGCGAAAGAAAATAGTCATCAACAGAACAAGATATCTAAATAAAAATTAAATCAACAAATATTATCAACTACAAAAATAACCCAGTTTAAACTGGATTTTTACACTTTGTTTCAAAAATAACCCAGACACATTTGTCAATATTTAAAAAAAATATTATTATATTTTTTATTTTTAAGATGCTCAAATAAAAATGGAAAAAAACTAATGTTTATACATATTTATGGAATTTATGTGCATTATTTTTGAAAAGCAATGTAAATGACTAAAAATGATACCATTTCTGCGTTATTACCAATTTATTATCATAAGATTCAATATCGCAAACATTTCCCCAATCCAAAAAAACTGATTTTGATGTAATGTTATTATTTGATTCAGTATACACACGAACATAATCTTTACGGATACCATAAACTTGATTTTCGGATTGTGAAAAAATAAGTTTTCTATGGCATAAAATAAAAATTATATTAACAAGTATATTATTTTATGTACACTCAACATTTTCTAATTTTGGTTAAAAGGTGAAGGGACTCGGTAAATCGTAGTCTGAAGGTTTTAGATATTTTCATTTTGTAATTACCGAAATAATTAGTGTACATTGTACAATATTGCATTAAAAAAGTTGACTTTTTTTAATCTTACTTATTTTGATTATATAAAATTGATCGTGGTTGTGTGTTACCGTTTAATTAAAAAAATAACAATGCTACAATTTAAAAAAGCCCAATTTCTAATACAGCTTTTCGATATTGATGCAGTATCTTAAATTTCTTTTTTAAAAATGAAAATAAAACGTACACCTTCCTGGTCAAAATTACAAATTACCCTTTTTCTCAAAAATAAAAAAAGTTCTAGAATTTTAATAAAATATAACTAAAATTAAAACATAAAATTTGTTAGTTTTTAAAATCATAAGCATTATTTACTTTATTATATTATAAGTACTACATTTATTTAAAATTTTATTTTTTCTAAAATTCATTTTATTTATGACGTTTTTTAGGGTTGTAATTATAATTGGATTGTTTTTATAATTATACACTCCATCTATAATCAATTCAAAAATTGGCCCTCGGTAGAACTAGCTGATTTTGGTACCAAGTACATAACAGCCTAGCTAATGTTAAATATATTTTAAAATAATTTGAAATTACTTAACAGGAGTAGATTCCACAACAGATTCGCCAATTTGACAAAATGTGTCTGCATCCCATAATCGAACCGTTCTAATTTTTAAAATATTACATACAATATTACTAATATGATATTCTACCGTTTATTTCAATAACTACCAGTCTTATAATTTTATACAGTCCACATTTCAATTACAGTTTTTTCTAGGGTGTTAGCAAAATACATTTCAACCTCCAAATTCACATCTTACAAATCAAAAAGCCCAATTGTCCTTTTTTATAAAATCAAACGAGTTAGAGAATTTAAAAAAATATAAACTCTGATACGGATTTTAAAATCATATATATTAACATAAATTTAAATTTGAACAAAATATATCTTTAGGGCCAAAACCCAAATTACCTTTTTTTTAATGAAGACAGCCCTAAAATTTATAAAAATTTACAGTGATACAGTTGTATCCTGTTAACACACACACAAAATTTCAATCCGAATAAGTGACGACAGTCAAAAAAGCATTTTAGTATTCATATATTTTTTTTCCAAAATATTTTATTAAAAAAAAATGTGAAATAATTAACGGTCCGAAAATTAAAAAAAAGATTTTTCTGATAGAGCTTATTCCAGTTGATATAAATACAAAATTACAACCCCAGAAATCTACGCATTCCCGGTGAAAAATAATTTTTAATATATTACCAACCAATATTTTTCAAATATTTCGATTAAAATAAAAATTGAAAATCTACAATTTCAAAAAAGTGTGTATTGAACCTCTACATATTTCCAATAAAGAAATATGGGTGAAAATCTATATAATTCATTCCTTCAGAATTTTTTTCATTACTATGTAATTTTTAAATTTTAAATAAACGACTCGCAGACCTAGTTAATTTAAAAATATTATAAACCTATCCATATATGAAGCCGCAAAAATTTTAATAGTATTGTGTATTGCTATATTTAATACTGGCAAATTATTTTCAATTGAAATTTCTTGTAAATTCATGCAATTTAAATCCAACTTCTATGGATAAAAAGATTATTATATTGTAATATAATAAATCTACATTAGGGTGTCACGTATTCAAAAATAATGTGCGTATAGCGTACGTTTGGTTATTCATAAAAAAATATAACTTAATCTAACTTTATAGACATCCAAAAATCATTATTCGAGCGGTATACTATTTTAATTTACAATTAGTAATGCTATTAAATTGTTATAGAAAAATAAAATAAACTTTATTTAGCTGAATGTTGCTAATTCTTGTTTCTATGGGTTCAGTATTTTGGCTTCGTTTACCATATTCTCGAGTGTGCTTTGTGGATTTTAAAATATATTTCTAGCCTATGTATTTTATTCGTGCTATTATTATAATAATAAATAATTAATCCTACAAACGACAATTAAAGTAATATTGCATTAAATTCAGCAAATAATACATGTAGATTATTTTCAATTTTTTATTAGTATTTTTGTATGATATATGAGAATATTAAAATCGTGTTGTAACTCGAATAGGAATTTTTTTAAAATAAATGCAATTATAATAACATTGATATTTTATGAATACAGCAAACCTACACTAGACACTAAATAAAATTCACGAATTTTCGAAAAAATATGACACTCTAATCTACATAATAATTGGCCAAGTTTCTAACAGTCTTTAAAAAATTTCACTATTAAAAATATTATATCCATTTATGACTTCTCCTTCACCGTGACCCGGTAGAGTACAAGACTTCCTTACACGGCACAGTATATCATACCATGAATCGTATAATACTATTTATAATTTAATATTGTACATTGATAATCCCATTACTATCTCCAATGCAAAAGTATTTTCCAGAAGGACAGCAAGATATGCATGTTGCACTCAATGAAAATCTCTAAATATAATTAAGAGTACATTTACAAAATATATCTACATTGTATCTGTAGTTATATATTTAAAAAACTAAGAGTCGGAGAATTTGACAAAACACAAATTTAAATACAATTTTTTCTACGGACTCTTAATAAATACATGAAAGTTGCATCTTGATAGTTAAAATAATGACTTTAATCATTTTATCACTCAATATTTTGTAATGTAATAATTTTAATTTTTCTAGTCTAAACATAATATAATTTTGACTAAAAATACATGTATGTAAAAGACGAAAATTTTACATAAATACCAAATTAATACTTCAAAAAAGTTAATTTTACAACCACCAAATTTAGAAATTTAACATACTAATATACTAATTGTGGTAACATTATAATATATTATGCAATTACTTTACCTTATTGAAACTCATTTTACGCATATCCCAGATCTATAAATATGAATTAAAAAAGTACCAAGTAATGAAATAAACCTTGATAACGGAATCATTTCCAGCAGAAACAATCAAATTTCCATGTATATGAAACTCCAAAGAATTTACACGTGCTTTATGACCAGCTAATGAACGAATAACTAAAAATTAATAAAAATAAATGAAACTTGAATAAATTGATTGATAAAAAAGTAATTTCAAATATTTAATTAAGAATTACTAATGAGATTAAAATATTAGCTCATATGCCCCAATTGAAAATATAAATTAAACCCTTCAAGATGAATGCATTACATTGTACATATTCAGCCCTTAGACTAATTTAAGACATGTAAAATTCTTACGTAATTAAACTCTAATTTGTACTAAAATGAAACATTTTTAGATAAAAATTACTTTTTTCTCTTTGAACATCCCAAACTTTAAGAGAACCAGACCTGGAACCAGCAATAATGTATTTATCATCATGACTAAATCGAATTTTTTCAATAGAATTTGTATGACCACTTAAAATGGATTCATTCTCATTTCCATTTAAATTCCATAAATTAATTTTACAATTATTACAACCTACTGCGATCAATTGACCAGACTTTGGACTTATAGCTGTACAATTTATCTTTGATTCGTTATGACTAGAGAATTCACCTAAAATTTGTAATATATAAAACAACTAGAAAATACAAAATTTTCAATTAAAAAGTATATTTACGATAAAATTCTATTTTGTCCTTTTCAAACATCCTTTAAATTAAATTAGTGTTAAATTTTAATACAATTAAATACACTCTAACTTTCCAATGTCCAATTCTTTTAGTTTTAAACTTTAATTTCTTGTTTCGTTTCTATTGAAATTTCGTTTACATAAAAATAAAAACAAATTAATTGTTTTTAGTTCTATCATGTTGAAGTTTATGCATTTTTTTAATTTTAAAACTTGAAAAATTTCAATTTCTATCTACTGAAAATATAAACATAATGTTTATTTTAAAATATAATTGGGACAATTTTTATTCAGTTTATGGTCTGTGACAGCGATTCTCACTGGTACAAAATTTGAAACTTTGGTAATAAATGTTTTTTATTTGAACAATGTTCATTCGAATTTCATTCTTTTTCATAAGATGCTTTTATGCTGAAAGCTTTATATTTTTGGTGTCTACTATTACAAACATATTATGTATTAAACAGTAGTATTACATCACCCTAACTTTAACCGTTTTACGGATTGTAAATTTAAATTGAATGACAAAATATGTTTTTACAATTTTATTTTGTCTGGAATTTATGCTATTTATGACAATTTTTATGATTGGACTGTTTTTACTTTATTTTTAATATTATAAATATAATAAGTTATCAGTGATAATCACACACATTCTGTCTATTAAATTAAAATTAAATTAAATTTAAATTAAAAAAATGGGATAACAATTGTTATTAAAATTCTTTACGCAAATGTTAACAAAAAAACAAGACGGAATAATTCACTTTAAAGTAAAAAGTAATGTGATATGATGGTTCCACCTTAAACAAATTTGGGAACCACTCCTTTAAAGAATTGATAATAGTGAATAGTAGGATTTTTAAGTTAGATTTTCAACATGAATTTATTTTTTTGGTAAAATAAAAATGTGCCTTTGGCAGAGCTAGGTGCTGTTGTACGTAGTACATAACAGTCAACCTAGTAAGACTATATTATATTAGAAGTGTACAGTTTGTGCTTCGGGTGATGCTTCATACTAAGCATCTAATAGATATTAATATATGTTAATGTAAATAAAGTATGTTTATCAATTAAATAATGAGCGTCAATTTTTATTCATTGACACATAGATTCAGAAAGCTTGTCATGCTTGATTTCCAAACCTGTCTAAATGAACAGCTAGTACAGTGCTGACATACGAAAATAATTAAAAATAAACGTTTTACATTATAATGTAGTAAATTTATTAATTATAAGAAAAATATATAAGAGGTAACCGCACTTTGGTGGTAGATTAATTGATTTATGGTACAATATTAATGTAAGTATTTATTAACTACATTATTTGAAACATTTTTTTATTCGTGACGATTATGTGTGGGTTTATAATTAATTTTTCTTTAATATCAACAATTTTTTTGTGGTGAATCATTCCAGCGGATATATAGCAAATTATTATAAGAATTCCACTGATAATCTAAATTATACAATACAAAACAAATTTTTATCTTTTTTCAAATTTAAAAAAATCAAACCAAAGCTCATTAGAGCACTAACAGACGGTATGAGTGTTGAATAAAAAATTTGAATATGATCAAGAATCATTTTTTTATGTTTATTTTTTTGTAGCGCTATTGTAAATCATACAGTATGATGTGCGTGTAACAGTTAATATATCGGTTAATATTATTTTTACGAATTAAACGAAATTAAAAATTAACCAAATATAACAATTATAATTGAAGGCACTGTTGATAATTTATCGATCGACACCAAAAAAAATTCAGGGCGGTTGGGAAACGCTGCACTAGACAACACTCACAAACTAATCTTAGACCTTAGACTACAAAATTAAAATATATGCGACAAATAAATGTCATAATTTTGAATACGTTTATGTAGGTTAATGTATTTGTATTGTTATATATCCTAACTTATATAATATACTACGCGATTTTTGTTAGTGTGTGTGTGTTCCACTTTATTAAAATAACTACTAGTCTTAGAATTTTATAAAGTCCACATTTCAATTACAGTTTTTTCCGGGACGGATAATAAGATAAATTTGAACATCCCACACTCACATCTTACGAGTCAAAAACCCCAATTGTCCCTCTTTTTGAAAATCAAACGAGTTGGAGATTTTAAAAAAATATATATGCGCTGATACGGATTTTAAAATCATAAACATGATCATAAATTTAAAAAAATATCTTTACGGCAAAAATCACAAATTATCCTTCTTTTTTTTAATGAAAATAGCCCTAGAATTAAACAAAATTTACAGTTGGTACAGTTGTATAATGTTAACCCACATAGAAAATTTCAATCCGAATAAATGACGACTTCATGGTCAAAAAAGCATTTTAGTATTCATATTATTTTTTTTTCGAAATATTTTATTAACAAAACATCAAACAAAAAATGTGAAATAATTAACGGTCCAAAAATTAAAAAAAAAAATTATTCTGATAGAGCTTATTCTAGTTAATATAAATACAAAAGTTCAATACGAGAAATCTGCGCATTTCCGATGAAAAATACTTTTAATATATTATCAACCAATATTTTTCAAATATTTCGATTAAAATAAAAATTGAAAATGTCAATCTACAATTTCAAAAAAGTGTGCAGTGAACGTCTACACATTTCCAATAAAGAAATATGGGTAAAAATCTATATAACTCATTCCTTCGGAATTTTTTTCATTGCTACCCAATTTTTAAATTTCAAATTCTCATTTTCAAAATATTTTGGATAAAATTTAAATAGAAACTAAACAAGGAAACTAAAACAACTTTGTTAATATCATTTTTATATTTATTACAATCATTTGTAATCTTGGTGAAATTCGACTAAAATATGTTTATAAAGTGAAGATTCGGTTAATTAATGATACATAATTGGTATTTTTAAGTATTTATTGAATTGGTACTGAATATATATCATCACATTAAAAATGACAAAATAGGTTTTCATAATTTTATTTTTTCTGGAATTCAAGTTATTTATGACAATTTTTAGGATTGGACAGTTTTTTCTTTATTTTTAATATTATACACACATTCTGTATAATAAATTAGAAAAATGGGATAATATTGTTTTTAAAATTAGATTACGCAAATGTTAACAAAAAAATTAAGATGGAATAATTCACTTTAAAGTAAAAAGTAATGTAATATGATAGTTCCACCTGACACAAATTTGGGAACCACTTCTTTAAAGGATTAATAATAGTGAATAGTAGGATTTTTAAATTAGATTTTCAACGTAATTTTAAATTCTGTTAACAAGGGTGTTACTATGGGGGAAATTTCATATTAACGGAATTGAAAATGTGGAAATTCCGTTAATAAGGACTGAGACTGTATTTTACATTGTAAAGATTTTAAAGTATATAATCATACAAATATACATGTATTAATAGTATAAGATTTTGCTAGGTAAAGCTCCAATTTTAATAACAATGTTGTTTCATTAAAAAAACAAAAAATCTGATTTAAATGACCTTCTGTGAATTGGTATATGTTGGTTTTCAATTTTTCGCATACCTGACATAAATTTACTGGCTTTGGTTGAATTGAGTTTGGAAAATTGCCTATGTACAATGTATTATAAATTACTGCATGAATAACGAATTTCTTTTTTCTTAACACAATGTTATCATATGAATAAAACTCGCTGAGCATAATGAGTTTTTGTGCCACCTGTGTAATTAATTTCATCTTGTACACTACTTCCGTCTTCATTGCTTGCTTATACAACGCTCGTAATGCCATATTCATTCCTGCAAAAATGGAAAATCCAATAATCATATTTACGTTTAGAATCATACGCTATACATTTTAATTTATAATGTACATATTATTATTAACACCACATTAATTATTAGATAATTAGTAAATTTAATATTTTAAAATTATAGAAATAACATGTAATCTAGGCCTATATACTATGGACAATGTCCATTGGACATGTTATATTACAATAATTATTGTATAATGAACATTTATCAAAAAAACTGTTTTTTTTCAGTATAACCATAAAACTATCATACTCGTCTATAGCCGTGTTTGACCAAAACATTTCAAAAAAAATAGTACTAAAAATCATTCCTAATGTGAATTGTTATGAAGATGTTAACCTCAAAATGTGTGGAGATAAAAATCTAATTAATTAAATAAGATATATCTCAATTCTTATTTACATTGCATTTTAAGTGTAATTTGAGATGTGGCTTTAAGTTATACTATTTATTTAGTGTATACAGTATTTGAATGTTTGTTGTCGTTTCCGAATTAATATTTTACCTGAATCCACGCATAACCTTTATATACACAATAAAAACCCCACGATTAAACTTTAAACATTTTAAATAAAATATTAATCATGTGTATTTAATCACCGAAAAATCCTTCCAAGCGTCAGATTTGGTGGAAAGTATAGCCATGCATAATATTGTTGAACCAATAGATAGAGGTAATATAACATAACCAATTTTACGTATAATTGAAATGTCTATAGTGGTAATCATACCCAATAACACACATGAAATAATCTAAACATTTCAATTATATATCTCAAATATACTCAAAGAAAATGTTAATTGAGATTTTTTTGAACAATTACAAGTTTGCATATGTTTAGTAGTATTTCAGCAATCAGATACTTTTTCATGGATACAAAAAAAGAAAAAATAACGTCTATATAACAAAGTCAATATAAAGTAACAAAGTAGGTACATATATTTATTTAATTTTTTAAATATCGTTAGATACAATTTTCTCGTAAACGTTTGAATCATTTTCCAAAATTTCATATTTGAATTGGGTAAAATATAAACAAATGATTGAAATGTATGATAACACTACTTGAACGAAGGCTAATATCTACATAAAACCTTATATACATTAAAAAATTCTAATCCTTACGAGACAATGTCATGGATATGTGCCAAAAATTGTCCCAATAATATTAAGTGATTTGCATTAGAGCTCATCACACATCGCCGTCTCGTAAGGGTTAATAATCTAACCCCTGAAGTCAGTATTCTATTTCTTCTTATCAGTAGATTGGCAAAATTGTATACTTGGTCCAATGTTTTTATTTTTTTACCCAATTTTTCAAATAAGGTTTTTATTTCAGCGTCTTTTGTTAATTGAACTCGGATACCTGTAAAGTGTACTGCAAAGTTTACAGAGGCATATGAGGTAAATATTACAATTAAGCAAATATTGAAAATTACAATCTAAATAATATTTAATAGTGTATTTCTATTATGAAGACTAAGTAGTTTAATCTGGACAGCTCGTTTTGATTACTATACTCCAGTGTTTTTCTTATGCGAATCTTATCTAATCAAAGTCCAACCGACCATGCTTTAAGCCACCGAAAATTAAAAATAGACTATTTTAAAATCTTGGAAAATGATGCTTAATGCAATATAGCCCCTATCCACCTCTCCAGTTTCTGCGAATTTGGACTTGCCGTTTAAATTTAATACACGAAACAGTAAGTATATAAAATATATATATTCTGATACGGATTTTAACACCATAAATTTAAAAAAATATATCTTCAGGGCCAAAACCACAAATTACCCTTATTTTTTTAATGAAAACAGCCCTAGAATTTAAAAAAATTTACAGATGGTACAGTTGTATCCTCTTAACACACATAAAAAATTTCAATCCGAATAAGTCACACTTTCACAGTCAAAAACAATTTTAGTATTCATATATTTTTTTTCCGAAATATTTTATTAAAACAAAAAATGTATAATAATTAACTGTCCGAAAATTTAAAAAAAAGATTATTCTGATAGAGATATTGTAGTGTTTATAATTTAATCACAAGTTTAAAATAATCTTGAGTGTATGTTCTAGTGCGATAACGATAATAGAGTATTAAATAAAAATATGTTGTTATTGCACTACACCTCCCCATTTAAGTCGACGATGTAGTCTTGAAATTTTGAGACTCGAGACTTGTATCTAGGTTGTTCTTTAGAAATTTTTGGTTCATTAATATAAAATTTTTATCATAATAGGATACTGATTTTTGAACTTTTTTATCGTAATTGTTTTTCATTATCAATAAATAATTGTTTCTATACGCCAGAGTGTCTTTCCAAGAACTTTTCGAACAGTAATTTGGAATGGATGAGCTTCTTTGTGACCCGAATAAAACCTCTAATGGCGAGATTCTCCATTTTTCGTGAGGTAATAGACGAACGGATAAGAATATATCGTTTAAATATTCGTCCCAATTTGACCAATCATTCTTGCAACATATGTTCAACTTTTCTCGAAAATATCGATTAAATCGTTCCATTTTGTTGATGTCGATATGGTTCTGAAGTAGATCGTTTTATTTCAAATCGCTTACATAATTCTTTAAATAAATTAGATTCGAATTGTTTACCAAGATCCGTATGAATTTCTAACGGAGGTCTGTATCTAGTTATAATATGTGAATATACAACATCAACTATAATATCTGCAGAAATATTAAAAACAGGACGACTTCCAACCCATCCACCATATTTACTACATATTTAAAACCATTATTCGATTCAGTGAAAGGACCATATATCAATTTGCCAAAGAGAATTAAATTTATCAGTTTTAACAGGTTTTAATTCTTTATAAAAATTATGATTACGAGACTTGTTAATGTTACACATATGTTACAATTTTGTATGTAGCTAACAATTGTGCGTGTTTGTTGTGGCCAAAAA
>LWCA01000380.1:0-29791 GCA_001642005.1 Intoshia linei | reverse complement strand
TAAAATAAAAATAAAAAAAATAAAATTTTTTTTATAAATATAATTTAAATTACATTTCAAGTTAAATTCAAAAACTAGTCGTCTCAAAAATTTAAAAAACACAAATTCCAAGTTAATTTTATCCGCCGCAGAAATTAATATGTATGTCAATATGAAAAGTTTTTATCTTCATGGTCAAAACCAAAAATTACCCTTTAAATTGTTTTGGGGGATAATTTGTAAAAATATGTACGTATGTATGTAAAAACTGGCAAACTTCCGCACTCAGCAGAACTAGAAACACGTCGTACATTAAACACGTTTGTACGAAGTACATAACAGTCAAGTTAGTTGTGATGATTTATATCTGAAAGATGCAAAGCTATGATAAACGAAGACAGTTTCTTAAAAATTTTCCTAAAATATGAGTTTTATAAAACTAAATTAACTCGTAATCTTTACTCATATAAAGTAATTTAGTTAAAAATGTATGTTTGTTTATTTGTCTGTTCCTGTTTATTTAAGAAATTAACACGAATCGAGTTTTAAAAATGCCATATTTCTATTAAGTTTTTTCGAAACTAATATTTTGACGCAAATTTCATTGTCAGAAATTGAGTCCTTACAGGTCAAAACCCCAATTGTCCATTTTTTTAAATTCAAATCAGTCATAGAATTAAAAAAATACACATTCTAATAAAAAGTTTTAAATTTATCTATTTATGATAATTTTCAATTTCAAAATCTTATATCTTCACGGCTAAAACCACAAATTTCCATTTATTGTAAAAATTAATAAAGTCGTAAAATTTTATGCAACATAAATTCATAATTTTTTTTTGTAAAACAAAAATTTTTAAATAATTAACTGTCCTACAATTAAAACAAAAAATTATTCTGATACAGCTTATTCCAGTTGATATAAATACAAAATTTCAACCCCAGAAATCTATGCATGCCGGTGAAAAATAATTTTTAATATGCATTATGTTTATTATATTAATGTTATCCTAACTTATATAATATTCTACGCGATTTTTGTTTGTGTGTGTGCCCAGCTTTATTTAAATAACTACCCGTCTTAGAATTTTATAAAGTCCACATTTCAATTACAGTTTTTTCCCGGACGTGTAGTAAGATAAATTTCAACCTTCTAATATCACATCTTACGAGTCAAAAACCCTAATTGTCCCTCTTTTTGAAAATCAAACAAGTTAAAGAATTTAAAAAATATATACGCTGATGCGGATTATAAAATCATAAACATTATCATAAATTTAAATTTAAAAAAATTATATCTTCAGGGCCAAAACCATAAATGTTTGTTAACAGGATACAACTGTACCGCCTGTAAATTTTTCCGCAATTCTAGGGTTGTTTTCATTAAAAAAAGAAGGTTAATTTGGGGTTTTGTATACTTGTAAATGCAAAATATGTAATTTTAAATATAACATTTTCTCAGAATTTGTATTTTTAAAACTCTACGCTTATAACTTCCTTAAATAATATGTTACAAACAGACATGTCACTATAAATGTATAATTTTAGCTAAATTACATTGGTACTTGTTATATTCATAAACTATTGTATAAATATAAGATACACCCTAATTTAGATACATCCACTCGATTTCTCAAAGAATAAAGGAGTAAACGTACATTTAATAATGAAATAAATTGTGATAAAACAAAAAAATTTTGATTGCATAATTTTGAAGTTACAACGACCAATTGTGACATTGACAAATACATCATAATTCACTTGAAAGTCAATATATTGTAAACAGGGTGTTTTCATTTCTTTTATACAAAATCAAAGATGCATTTAACATGTCATATTGATTAATTTATAATTTTGACAAGATTAAATATTAATTCAAACCATTTATTTAAATGTACATTGTACAATCACATTAAAATTATCTATTTTTAGGTTTATTTCTTTTTTTTTGTTTATTTACAGTTAGTTTAGATTCACGTAGATCCATTTTTTCACTGTCATTAAGATTTGATTTGATTTCATTTATTTTATTGGAAGCGTCAATGGAAAACATCAAATCTCTATTCATTTCTTTTACTTCTCTTAATTCCTTGTCTTTTTCAATAACGTCATTCTTTGACTTTTCAACGCATTCTTCATAATGTTTCAATTTTACATGAAAGCATTGGTTCATTTCCTTTTCATCAGCTATACAACTTTCAAGTTTCTAAATTTTTAGTCAATTTTAAATTATTTTAATTATTTACGGCAATTTTTTCAGTCAATTTCTTTAAATTGGCGGCATGTCCAATAATCACATTACTGTGGATTTTATTTAATTCTTTTTGATGATTTTCTTGCTAAATAAATAAAATATAAGTGATACATATAATGGAACCAGTTTAGAGTCTAAACTTTAGACGGTACTGTAACATGTTAAAAATAACAATATCGGTAATTTGGGTTTTCATATATAACAAAATAATATTAATAGACATACCAAACATATTTTTTTGTTTTTTAAGGAATCTATTTCAACTTTAAAGTCTAATAGTGATTTCTTTGATTTAATCAATTTCAAATTCTTTTCCAAAATCTAAAAAACAAATAAATATTTTACCTTCTATCAGAGGTACACAATCGATTAGACACTAAAAATACATTTCAAAACTCAAAAAATAATCAAAATTTTCAAAACTACAAAAAATAAAGAAAAATTTTGCCGTTATAACTGTTAAGTTATAATATTAGACAGAGCCAAATATACTTTACTCCCAGACTTACTTCGGGACTTCGAAGAAAAATTTTTTAAATTGTGGCCTCTTAAGATTATTGTAGTTATTATAATTAAAAATTAATTTTAATTGAATTTTTATTTATTAATTTTAATAATTTAAAGTGTAAACACCAGATTCATGGAAGGGTTGCTAGCGGTTATTTGACATTACACGCCGTTTGCTAATTTTTTAGGGGTCTTGAGTATGTAGATTAGTCCCTGATATTAGTAATATATTGCAGTGTGGATTGATAATAAATAATAAAAATACAATGTCGTCAGCCTTTTTTTTCATTTCGTTCATTTTACAAATATAAAATTTTCTTTGCATATTGAGTTCTCGAGAAAACCGAAAGATTATCTAAAATAAAAAGTTAATTAACCATTTAATTAATCAGATTTTATTTATCCCCAAATTAATGCTATCGTAACTTGATATCTGAAAATTTTCCACACTTTGCGCGCCACCAATTTAATTGAATCAAATTCAATTTCATAATCAATTACCTCTGAAGTTGTTTCATCCATTTTTCTATATAAATTTGAAGTATTATTAACTTTTAAAGAATCAATCAGTGATCCATCTTTTTTATTTTGAATCAATCTATGAACAAAATTGTCTCCAGAATAATCCCAAACTTCGTCAGTATTTATATTCATGGCATATGTATGCTTTGTCAATTCATAATGTCTAAATTATATTTTATTATTTATATTAATATTGTAAATATAATAATATTTTTATTTTAATGAAATTAGCAAAATAATGGATAATAGTAATAGACCTTTTCAGTTGTAAAGATGAAATTTAATGTGCCGTAAACTAGTGGTTATAGAATGTTACATGTGATCGAATAGGAAAATATTTTGATCACATACTATTCACTTCATCCATAAGAGGTCCATAAAGGGGATAACATGAAGTTGAATTGATTTTTATTGTGATATTAGATGGGTCAGAATGGTAATATAATTTGAAAATGTTTTTACCTTTTTTACCATAAAATAAACAATTTTTTTTCAAATTTCAAGTTCTCGTCATCGTATTTATCGAAAGTGGCCCATCAGATAGGAAATATATTATTAGAATGAACTAAAAATTTTGCGTTTCATTTTAAATTTGTAAATTTTAAAAGATTTTCATACAAGGTGACATAAGACCTTACAACTGTCAAGGTGATAGACTGATAATCATCAGTGAATAATAATTTACGTGTTTATTAAAATATTTACTTTGAAGCGTGACCATCCAAATATCTACCACAACCAATATCTCCGCATACTAAGCAAATCCACAAATTCTGAATTACTCCGCAACCAGAACAGCAATTTTTTGTTGTAGTATTAGGCAGTTGACTGTATCTACAAATAGGACACCTAAATATAGTTTTAGAATAAAAAAATTAAAATGATCAAATAAAATAATAGCAGTATAATAATAATAAACTAGAATAAGCTGTATAAGAGGAAATCTTTTTTAAATTCTAGCACAAGTAATTATTTCAAATTTTTTGTTTTAATAAAATAGTTAACAAATAAAAAAAATCCACGAAATGGCTTTTTTACCGTGCAGGCACTACTTTGTGAGATTAAAATCTTTTGTGTGTGTTAATTGAAGATAACTGTATAAGCCGTATTTATTTTTAAATTATAGGACTATTGTCATTTTTTATAAAAAAAGTAATCTGAGCTTTTGATCGTGAAAATCCACTTTTTTGAAATTTTTATAGGTTGTAATTTATGATAATGATTATGATTTTAAAATGAGTATTCTAGAATGTATGTTTTATAAAATTTTTATTTTTAAAACAAAGGATAATTTTGGTTTTGACCATGAAGGTGTGCGTTTCCGAGGCCGAGATTTAAGAAAATGTTAATGATTTTAAAACGCGTCCCAGAATTTTTAAATGTTATTTTAAATTTTTGGACTGATTTTATTTTTAAAAAAAGGGGAAATTGGGTTTTGACCTTGAATAACTCAAATTCGTGAAATAAAAGTTAGATAAAACATTATCCGCAAAAATATGTCTTAGATATTAAATTTTGTGAAATTCTACACATTTAATTTTTTAAATAAACGGTAACACACACAGATATTAAATTTTAAGTAAGTTTAGGATTTAACTATAAACATACATGTCTATCTGTTTGTTACCATTTATTTAAGAACATAAGAAGTGTAAATTTTTAAAAACACCTATTTATAATACAGTTTTTTGTCAATTTCATTTTCGTAAATTTAGTCCTTCAGAGTTAAAAACCCAAAAATTATCCTTTTTAAAAAATAAAACAAATCCTAGAATTCATAAAAAATATACACTCTGATATATATTTTAAAATAAAAAAAATTATGATAAATTTCAATTTCAAAAACCTCATCTTCACGGCTAAAACCACAAATTACCCATCATTTTAAATTATGCTGATAAGTATTCCAGTTTTTGTAAATAAACAGTTTTAAACCCAGAAATCTACATATTCCCAGTGAAAAATAACTTTTAATATATTATCAACCAATATTTTTTAAATACTTCGATTAATAATAATTAATAAAAATTTAAAATGTAAATATTAATCCTACAATTTCAAAAAAAAATTTGCATTGAACGTCTACACATTTCCAATAAAGAAATATAAGTGAAAATTTATATAATTGATTCCTTCGGAATTTTTTTTCATTGCTACGCAATTTTTAAATTCTCATTTTCAAAACATTTTGTTTCAAATAAATCAACTTAAACTACATCAACAAACATGTTAAATAATTAAATTAATTGTCGTATACCAAGATGTTACATATCATGTTTCTATTGTGACAACAATAAATACCAAAACATTTATTTATTTGATCACATTTAATTAACATTTCACAATATCACTCAATGGTGTGCAAATTTTCTTTCAAAACGTTTCAAGATAAAATTAATTTAATTACGGACGGAAACTGTGAGTGTAAAAGTAGACAAGCTGAAAAACGTTTAAAAGAAAAGACGGTTTATTTTACAGTTGTAAATGTGAATTGTTTTTTTAAAAGGTATTTTAACATGTATTTCAATATACTATGCATAGATGGTGAGAAATTGATAGTATTTTCTGATAATGAGATGGAAAAAAAGTATGAATTCATCAATAATTTTCATAAAATTGGTCATTGTGGAGTTATTAAGGTTGCAATACGAATTTAATTGTATCAATTTATACTTAGACAAAGGAGCATATCGACAATATATCATATAACATTAAAAGATGTGATATTGCGGAGGTTTCCATTAAATTATGGTTTATGTAAAATGTTTCATAACAGGTTATCAAAAATTGTAATTTCTGTCAAATGAGTATGAATTTGGTCACAGTTCAAGAATTAAGCCAATAATAACAATGAAACCAAGGGAAAGATATATGGCAGATTGCATAAGTCTATTGGAATATGAGGGGGAAAATCGGGGCTACAAGTATATTTTGAATGTAATTGATTGCTATTCGAAGTATATGTGGGTAACGAAATTAAAAAACAAAAGTGCTGTGAACCTGAGATCCAAATTTGAAAAACTGTTTTCGATAATTGGACCTCCAAAAACACTGCATACAGATAACGGGAGGGAATTTAAAAATTCAGAAATAATAGACATGCAATCAAATGAAAGTTGGAATAATACATGGCAGACCTCGGCATCCCCAATCACAAGGACAGATAGAGAGGTTTATTATACTTTATTTTTTCTCATATTATTTTAGAGCAAACCAAACCATAAAAAGATGGTTAGCAAAAACGTTACAAGGAGGCAAATGTTGGATCGATATTTTGGTTGGAGTTGTACGGAAGTACAATATAACTTTATCGTGCCACAAATAAAACTCCATTTTCATTATTTATGAATACTCCTGGCTTTAATTCGTATATACATTCTAGTGGACATACTAAAACGTTCTTAGTCATATTGATATAGTGGATAACCACGAAGGTGAAACGACCCCGTATATAGAAAAAATGATTTCAGATGCTAATGCAAATACTAAAAAATTAAATATTGTTATATGTGTGTATTCATTTATTGTTTATATTATGGTGTTTAGGTGACAGTAAAATTAAAAAAGGATTTCGATAATAACCAAAAAACAAGAAAAAAGCCGTTTGAGATGGTATATTAAACCGAAACTTACGTAATTGTTCGTTGGAATGATTTCGATTATTTTGTTGAATTGANGGATAACCACGAAGGTGAAACGACGCCGTATATAGAAAAAATGATTTCAGATGCTAATGCAAATACTAAAAAATTAAATATTGTTATATGTGTGTATTCATTTATTGTTTATATTATGGTGTTTAGGTGACAGTAAAATTAAAAAAGGATTTCGATAATAACCAAAAAACAAGAAAAAAGCCGTTTGAGATGGTATATTAAACCGAAACTTACGTAATTGTTCGTTGGAATGATTTCGATTATTTTGTTGAATTGAATCTGACTCTATTGTATTATATGTTAATAGTAATAGAATTAAAAAAATTAACTAAATTTGTTTTTTATATATTTAAATGTATCGTGTCCTGTTTAATTGTCTTTTTTATATTCATTTAAATTTTAAATCGATTCAAGATCAATGTGGTACCAAAGTTAAGACTGAAAAACTGCAGAACCAACTAATATTACAAAATAAAAACATTTTATGGTGTAAACACCGTTTTTCAGATAATTATACCTTATTTTCATATATGTGGTAAATAGTTTGACTTATAATGTCATACTGGTGTTTGTAAATTTTATATTTAAATTGAATTAATCTGCTTCTAACATTTAAGGTTGACAGATGAGAAAGTATAAAATGAAGTTCATGATTATGATATTTAATCAATTTTTCAATTAAATAATTAGTTTAACACTTAAACACAAAAATTAAAATATCTAAATATATATTGATAAAATTTCATTATATAAAAAAAAATAAGTTTTGCGATGACGATTTTGTAGTGACTACTATGACAGACTATAATCTAGAGAAGTACTCGGTTCAAATCACTTACCTTTCAAATTTTTCAAACAAATGAAAATACTGGATATTGAAGGACATAAATAGACAAACAGATTCCGACCACAGAAATGGGCGAAAGGGAGACAGTGAGGGTAGTAAGAGGATAGGGAGGAGAGAGACATTTTATATTAAAAACAACGAATATTCCAAATTGATTTCTCTTTGCGTAACATCTTGGTATGCGGTATTAATTAATAATAAATATGCTATTTATGAAAATTTTTAGGATTGGACTTTTTTTACTTTATTTTTTATATTATATACACATTCTGTCTAAAAATTAAAAAAATGGGATAACAATTGCTTTTAAAATTCTTTACGCAAATGTTAACAAAAAAAAAATTAAGATAGAATAATTCACTTTAAAGTAAAAAGTAATGTGATATGATGGTCCCACCTGAAACAAGTTTTGAGAACCACTCCTTTAAAGGATTGATAATAGTGAATAGTAGGATTTTTAAGTTAGATTTTCAACGTGAATTTATTTTTTTGGTATAATAAAAATGTGCCCTCGGCAGAGCTAGGTGCCACTCAACCTGACCATTAGGCCACACGTTCCCCACCCCTGTGATAGATTCACAAAAAATACACCACAATATTTAAAGTCAATTTGAAAACAGAACTAAAAAGTATTCAAACTTACGTTAAATCTTTCCATTTACGTAAACAATTCGAATGAAAAGTGTGGTTACATATTATGCGTAAAATTGTATCATTTTTCTAAACTGAAATAAATAAAAAAAACTTAAATTTTTACCCATTTTTCTAAACAAACAGGACAGGTTGGAAATTCAACAAAATTTAATAGAGATTGTGACTCCTAAATAAAATGTATAATTATAATAAATTATAATTTAACGACTAATTAGTCGTTGTCATAAAACACACCCTTTTCTAAAAGAGTTGACCCATCTTTTAAAATAATAATGTACATTAAAAAATCTTTGATGGAATAATTTAAAATAAAATAAAATTATACATCCGATTTACGATAAATGTCAATTTTTGATATAAAAATCAATTGACACTTTGCAACAATAAAACCGTTCAAATCTTGAGTATTGTTTTTTTTGTAAAAACTTTTCATATATTTCTAAATACAATTAAAATACAAAAAATATACTGGATAAATTTTTAATTACCACATTTTCAAAAGTTAATAGAACCATATATGATTCAGGCAAACTGTCGGATAAAACTGTAACAGATTCAATGTGATTACTATACATTGATTAATTTAAAACAAGTACTTGAATCTTTTTTAAAAATTACTTTTCACATCGTAAAAAATATAACAAATTATGAATTGTGAATGTGGTAGGTATTTCTATCATACATAATGTTTTAATATTTTCTAGTTTAGATAAATCAGCATCTTTTTCATCTCTAAAATATTGAAATTAATCAAAGTATTGATGTATTTTGTATAAATATAAATATATTTGAAATCTTACTTATAATAATGAATTAACCCCTTTGTAATTAATACATTTGGGTTTCCAAAGGAAAATGGTATGGTTTTTGGTGTTTTAGAATCTAAAAAAATCATTTTATTTTAAAAGATTCTCACTATTTTTAACACGGGTGGAGGAATTTTTGATATGAAAAAACCTTTAAATTGATAAAATTATTTTTTATTCATACGGTCAAAAACCAGTGTAAAATTTGGAATTATTACACTAAACATTATTAAGACTATTATAGTTTATCTATTAAAGATTACCCGCAATTATTTTTTCAGTATTAAAATATAAATTAAAACTCTACCTTTGAAACCCATTGGCTTATTGTACGTACAGGCCGTACTCAGAAGATTATAAAAATAATTCTGAATTTTTGAATTGTTTATGTAACAAAGTATTAATCGTTTCCAAGAATTGTATAACTGACAAAATATTGTTATAGGTATTTAAATATACAAATATCACATTCTACAAAAGAAAAATTATCATTTACAAAACATGACTTAGATACACAGCCAAGGACATAAATAAAATTAGTTGATAACCAGAAATTTTATATATTTCGACAAAAATCTTGAAATATCTTGGTATCTAAATTTAGATTTTCAATTCTTTAATGTAAATAAAGTTTTCTTCTATTACATACGATTTAGCAATCGTATTTACTGTGCTATTAAATGGTGTAATTATGAATAATTTGTAAGTTTAAAATCTGAAATTTTTCAAAATCTATAAAATAAGGACGGCTAAATAAATATAAATTCCATAAAACAATACATTTCTATTTTTTATAACCACTAAAGTTATTTTAATATTAATTTAAAAGAAAAATTAGTTTATTTCGAAAATTTATCACGTGTATTTTGAATTAAAGTATTGAAAATGGTAAATAATTTTATATTTAATTTAACTTATTTGAACAGTCTCAAAAAGACGATATATCTAATAATGGTGAACTCAATGTTATGAATAAAAAGATTATAGATAGGGGAGTCATTCAAGTCTTTGGAAAAAAGGTATTTTATAATGTTTACGTTAAGTGGAAAGTGAGGTGGAACGTAAAATAAAATAAATATAAAATTTATGGTTCTATTTCAATAAATTTACAACAATTTACATTCTCGATCTGGGTTCCATTTTTTACATGATTACAATCTGATCAATATGAAAATTATGTCAGAAAATAATCACTTGCATCTTTTATAAGATACGTAATAATAAATACATATTCACGTAATATAAATTTTTAATAACTGAACTTTTACTTATTTTAAATTTTTTATTACACTATTACACATGTAGGCGTCTGTGTCGAGTATATTTTCTAATCTCTGATAACATGATTTACGTTTTTACTTTATTAGAATTTAGTCGTTTAAAGTTTAAACAAAACTCATGTATTTTAGAAAACAGCTGTGGCCGTAGCACACATCAAAAATGGATCAGGAATGATCCGTGTTAATGGTCGACCTCTGACACTGATTGAGCCAGCGTGCTTGCGAATGAAAGTTAACTTTAAAAGTTATATTTATTAATAAAACATTAGACATTGGAGCCATTGTACATTTTGGGTTCTGCTGCTGTTTCTAAAATCAATATGAAGATCTCTGTAAAAGGCGGTGGAAAGGTTTCCCAAATATATGGTAATTTATTTTTTAATACTTTATATTCTATCAACTTTTTACCATTTAGCTATTAGACAAGCCATTTCTCGCGGAATTGTAGCTTATCTTCATAAACGTAAAAAACATTTTTTAACAATTTAATAATATCTAGATGCCGACGAGAATGCAAAACGAAGTGTTTACAAATTATTAGCTAGTTATGATAAAAGTCTTTTAATTTCGGATCCTCGAAGGTGCGAACCTAAAAAGTTTGGTGGTCCAGGACCAAGAGCTCGATATCAAAAATCTTATCGATAAATTTAATAAAACTTGTAATATTTTTATTATAATTAAAATTTTACATCTTTCACGAATTCACTAAAATATGATTTTAATATAGATTTGTCAATTTTATAAATGGCATTCAAACCATTATAAATACGATTCTGTTGTGGACAATTTTTAGATTAAAAAAGGATTGGATCATAGCAGAATTTAATACACAAAATAACCGTCTTGGGGTTAACAAAATTTTTGCAATAGGGCTAATTTTTTTAAATTTATAAATTCGTAGAAAAATGTGCATAAGAGTATCTGAAAAATTAGTTTTAATTTTTTTATAAAGTGTACAGTCCGGTACTACTGGTTTGAATGACATTAAATTAAATATTGTTTACGTTTATACTCGTTGTTTTTTAATACTTTGCATCCTTCCTAATTATATTTTAATTTTAAGTTAATGGACGTATTTAAGAAACGTCATAAAAGTACATAGTGTATATGATGAGATTTTTATTAAAATCCAATATAATTGTGGAAGAAATTTAGCACCAACTAGCAGTGTTGTGTAATGGCCCGATCGGAATCACACAATGGAAATAAATAATAAAAATTAGTTTTAAAATTAATCTCCATTTAACCAAGTTTGATGAGTAAATAATAAGAAACTCGTGGGAATCATAGTTTCAAAAAATTTATTTTAATTAAGGACTGATTTTTAAATTTTTTCTTGACCAGTTGGATTAATTAATTAAGTTGCCTTTATAATTATAGAATTTTCTAAAAATTGACGCTTTTTGCAAATTTAGTGGCTATGATGCATTTATATTTTGTGCAATTACAGAATCCGGTTGTATATTGCTCAAAATGACTCGATTGTTGGTTTTTTGAATAGGTCGAATATTATCTTGTAGTGATAGTTTGTTATTATTTGGGTCTCCTTTTATACAAAGTCGTAATTTTTCCATCTAATACAAGCATTATCAAATTAAAACGAAAAAAATAATGGTATATTTTAATCGCAAAAATTTCCATAAAGTGTATTCATTATATAAGGGCTAGACATTTGGAAATTTCATTTTTAAAAAAATTAAATTAAAAAGTAAATTGGTACAACTGAAACAACACCAAAGGTCACATTGATTTGATATCATTGATAACTGACATGCTCAATTTGGAAAAATGAGGCTAATTTTCGTTCAGCCACACGAAAAGGAGGATAATGGTATAATAGTGGCTTTAGATAACTGAAATTGTTATTTTGAATTCCGCCAATGATTTTGCGATCAAAATCATTTCCATAAACTAAAAATATTTACGTATTCACTTGTAATGAAAATAGGATTGTTTAAAATAATCCATTCTACACCTTCGGCACAATCTGGTACAGTTTTAGATCCATTATATGTAAGATAATCCGAATCTGAGGTAATAATATCATCCAGTGTAACTTTTATTTCGTGTTTTCTACCTAAATATGATAGGCATTTTATTATTCACATTTCAAATTTTTTTTTAATTTCACCCACAAATCTGACTTTATCCAAATTGGAATAAATAGTGTTCAATTCTTGTGAGTAATTGACATTGAGCTACATTTTAAATTATAACTTGATGGAATGTTTAAATTTGCATGCAAATAAAAATTTTATGGTTAGTTCCATAATAGTTTAATGTCAAATAAACTGCCTTATATCGTATTTTTTGGAGTATAAGGCGCACCCTTTTACATGAAAAATTAGGAATGCGCCTTATACGAGGATTTTGCAAGGGAAAATTTTGATCTAAGTATATATTGTGTTATTTCATTCTAAATTTTTTTAAAAATTCTCTTAATAAAATTTCTCGCGCGTTATAAGCCAATGCGCATTATATGTGAATTTGGTGTTGTAAATTGTTTTATATACAGGGTGCGCCTTACACTCCGAAAAATACGGTACTTATATTTTTTTAATTCTGACTTTATTATTTACATTTGAATAAAATAATTCGAAAATTGTATATTTACTTATTTATTGTTAAATATTTTACCTTTAAAAATATGGTAATGTGTAATAATCCATGTGGTTTGTTGGTGGCATCTTTATAATTCGTATATAATCCTTTGTTGTAAAATTTAAATAAAATCTATTGTATGAATTAAGTGGTTTTAATTTAATAATGAATGTTCTCAATCCCATTTAAACACACAAAATTTCCTTAGTATTTTTTCTTTTAAGAATTTTTAAACCAAGAAATAAATTCAATCACTTTTTACATCCAACGTCACTACCAAACGAGTAATGGATTTGTTTCAACCGAGAATCAATGTACATATTCCCTTTTATCCTTAAATACTTTATTGAAACTGCATACTGCACTATCATAAAAAGCTGAACCTTCCATTCTCGAGGCCTCCGAAAATCAAAAATAGGATCCTAAACAATTTCTCAACCAATACATACATTATAGCCTCGAACAACTTTGATGTTGGAATGTTTGCTTGCAGTTTAAATTTGACACACAAAACTAATCATTGAAAAAAATTATTTTTTTAAACATTCAATTCGGAAAATATGACGAAACCAAAGAGATTTATAAGAACAGTAGATTCGGATCTGCACCAAAGCCGTCTTAAACCACTTCGTGGTCCTGGGATAAGCAAAGGGCCGGAGACCCTTTAAAGTTTTGAACGAAGCAAAAAAATATTTCGAGCGAAGTTATAAAAAAATTTTAGAGCTTTTTTTTTGAAAATTAATAAGATAAAATCAAAGATTTCCTATCTTCTTTTTTGAATATTAACTGAATAGAAAGATTTTAGTGTTTAATACTATTATTTGAAACAGTTTTTATGTCAATATTATATGATGAAGATTGTAGAAAATATTTTAAATTGAAAATTTACAAGAACTTTGATTTTTTAAACTATTTTCTTTCTAGCTATTTGAATTTCCACACTTCAAAACTTATAAACTGTTTCTTAAGATATAAATGTGAAGTATTTTTTAATAAATGTAGGCCTCTTTTTAAGATATAAGTGTGAAGTACTTTTATTAATTTGGGGGCCCTTTTTAATGAGTAGCCCTGGGCTATAGCCCATGCCTTAAAACGGCTCTAATCTGCACCCATATAAATTATTATTACTCGTACCAAACAAAGAAACTATTATAGATTGATGCAGCAATGGCATCTATACTAGACAAATTAATTATTAGATATCACTTGTATTCGAAGAGTAATAATCTAACATAAGTTAGACAATAAGCAAAGCTACTGGGTTACCGTTAAAACCACGGGTTTATGTAAAAATCATATTATCATTAAAGGTACCACGTGCGTGATATACAAAAAAGAAATTATTAAAAAAACTTAAGCAATACGTTATTGTAAATTAGTGATCAGCCATCAGTGACCCGCGGACCGAAAGCGGTAATTTTTTTGGTGGGCCTTTGAGTAACTTATTTATTCTTTACTATAATCATACTGAATTTTCAGATTGCCTGGATTTTATTGAATATACTGGAACCGTTTCAATTCAGTTAAAATTTCTTATAAATAAATTTTCAAAAACGATGGGAGTTATATTTTTGGGCATAATAAAGTGGCCACGACGTGCAAAAGGTTTCGACCCCTGCTTTAAGTGGAAAAACACTCATGTGTCATTAATGATAAAATAAATTATTTTAACTGCCTTATAAAAAATTATAGATAATAATGTACATATAAAATAACCTCTCCAGGCATAAAGTGTTGATTAATGGAATGTTGAGATCCAAAATCATTATCTTTACCAAAAAAAAAAGTGAGTGATTGAGAAGCATAATTATAATTAGATGCACGTTCTAGCGTCATATAGTCATTTAAATTGACAACTATGTGTCTACCATTATTATACAATTCGGACGTCTATAAATCAATTCAATTTTCAAATTATACATTGAAATGTTACATAATCTTTGATATTGATTTTAATGTTTAAATTAGGAAGTGATGCATCATAAACAACCCGATTTAAATCAATATTAATAGGAGATTGAAATTTACCATTACTATACAATAACAAGTGAGACAAAAAAGATTTTAAACCTGCACATTTTCCATTCAGGGTTAGCTATTCCCCAAATTGACGGTCCTATGAATACCAAATAAATCTTATAAATGCTTGATTATTTAATTAATATAAATAACCAGAAATTCCAGAATACGACCACCAATCATTCCAAGTAGATTCTAAAAGTATACACTCTTAATAAACCAAATTACCTGCGTAAAAAATTCGAAAAAAACAAAAAACCAACAAATAAATCATGATAAAATGAAATATTAAACTATTATTGAAAATTTACGAATAAAACATCAATTAAATTGTCCACAAGCAATGATCAAATTTATTGAAATACAGCAAGGGAATATAATAAAAAATCAATATAATGCATTAAATACAAAATTGGTAATTGAATTTCGGTACAATTAACACATTTAAAACACATTTATTGTCAAATATAAACATTTTAGGTGAATGAAGGATAAAGCATCTAAACCAGAACTTAAAAGATAAATAAATATATTCATACCACTCGAACTCTATTTCCCATAGCTGAAGCAGGCAAATTCTTTTTAAATCTAGCTCTAACCACTCCAGAATTACCATGGGCATTGACTATTTTTCCTTTAATCAAACGTGCTCTTGTTTTTCTTCCATTTTTCAATGTTCTCCTAATAAAAGTAATTACAGTATATTATGATATAAATACATTGGTCCTCTATATAGATAAAAACAATGCTTTCCGATATAATATCTTGCGTCTTTTTTATTATCACATCCTTCTACTCTTAATAAGGAAGTTGCTTCGTGTTGATTTCTAAGTCCTCTTCGAAATCCAATAAATATAGATCTAGCGTATAGTCTTCCAGCCTTTTGATCGCAGCTTTTTATTTTATTGCTAGATTTCCCTATCAAATCAACTACGGTTTCGAATTTTTGTTCAGTTTCCATTTATTTTTCACGTTAAAATTTAACCTATTATCACTCAAAAATTATATGACAATATTAATGCAAAGTTTTACAATAAATTTAACATTAAATTGATTCAATGTTTTAGTTTCACATAGAATAATTTTACTTTGTGGAAATAAGACCATAGAATAATTTCCTTATAACCTTATAATTAACACTTAGTACCTGATAAATAAGGTTCTTTTCACCTTATAAGGTGTATTGGTATAACCAACAAATTTTTTCTAAAATTAGCGCTTATTTTTCCGTATTGTACATTTAAAATAAATTGATTTTTTGAATATCAATTATTTTGAGAGTTAAATTTAAACTCTCATGTCTATTATGGCATTACGCATCGTTTTAGAAAAATATAATAGGGTCTATTTTTGATTTACGGAAGGAAAGAGCATGTTTGTTTCGGCTTTAACCTGAATATTTTAATTTTGTTAAAAATCAAAATTACGTGATTCTTGCTGTATCCTTCAAAGACTTATTTTTAAAGTGTTAGCAGTGGCGACTTTCCACAATGAAATTGATAAATCAGGATTTAACTAAGGTTTCCAAATTTCAAGTGATGTTGGCTATTCACATTTTAGAATTTTGGATGGTAATTTTAAGTAATGATTATAATCATTTTTTTCGATTTTAACTGATTATTATAAAATACCTATACGGTCACTTAGAAAGTTGTACGAATAAAATACTTTCATCTTCTATATTTAATATATACTTGCGTTTTTGAAGATCCCTGAATTCCATAGTAGCGAAATGAACGGTCAACTAATTTTATAGAAAAATTTAATTAATATTTTAACTAAATTTTATATAAAAAGTTAAGTTTGTATTTTTTTTATCATTTCATTGTAGTTTTTAGGATAAACGGAATCGAATGAGTACCAAGTATATTGAAATCGTTTAAAAATTCACAATTTTACAGACAAATTATTAAAAACACTCTTGTTACTGTAAAACCAATAAATCACCACATTACAATAGCTATAGTTTCTATTCTGCAAGATAAATTTGTTTAAAAATTTTTTAGTAACTTTGTACAATGTATGAGAAACAGTACTGATTTTTTTTTAAAAACCCTCAAAAAAAGTTTCTATTTGTTGCACCGTGTTATTATTAGATTAAAGTAGTGTTATAACAGTTCTCAGGAAGAATAATTAAATATATAATCAAATTAGCTTATAGTACTAACCATTGACGTGAGTGTTGATTAAAACTACATTTTCGTATATTAATAAACAATTTTCTTGTAAAAATTTTCCCTATAAGTAAACTTTGATTACATATATTATATGCAGAGAATTTCAGACAGTGTTTTTGTAAAAATTTTTGGTTTAAAAAGTATATTTACAAAGTATCCCACAAGTATTAATATATTGATTTATATATTTTACACAAAATATTTACAATTGTGTAATCGTAAATCTACATGTGTAGTAGAATGTCAATAAAATTCAAAATGTTTAATAATCACAAGTTGAAATAACTAATTTTTAAAGTTTTTTCAAGTATTATGCCATGGTTTGTTATTTACATCCACCAATGGAAACACCAATTTTAAAGTCTGCTGATATGTATTTTACATGCACTAATACAAAGGTGGGGAAAGTACGACCTTGAATAGTGTTGTAGTTTATAAAAATAATTAATTTATATTTATTCACTGAACATTTTCAAATATTTTGAAAACAATCTGACTAATTTTGGTTGAAAACTACAGGGAAACTGAGTACATCGCAATCTTCAAATTTTGAAAATTTTCATAAAGTCCTTATTCAAATAATTAAGGTAAAATATTTTTTGAAAAAAAATGAAACTGTTTGTTTTTTTAAATCTTCTATTAGATATTATTTGACACGTACATTATGTATTTACATATTTAAAATTTAAAATCCACTTAAATAGTTTGTTAGATTAGATTAAATTATATTCTTGAAACTCAATTCAATTATTTTGTGTGTTAAAATTTAAATGTCAAGTCAACAGCATTAGAGAGG
Source organism: Intoshia linei (assembly GCA_001642005.1). NCBI lineage: Eukaryota > Metazoa > Orthonectida > Rhopaluridae > Intoshia > Intoshia linei. The sequence goes on along the minus strand of LWCA01000380.1, from coordinate 11,693 downwards.
TGTATAGGGAGTCCCTATTAGGGACCTATTTTTCATTTTAAGTGGCCTCGAGTCTCCTAGTCTTTGCTCTGATTGGTTAGTTTTGTTAGATCATTTGTTATGGCTTTATAAAAGTTACTTTTTTTTAATTTCTAAGGAATTCAAATATCCTTAACCTTTATACCGCTAATTTTGGCAAAATTAAACATGTTTTTTAAATATTGTTTACACTTTAAATTCTTTTGGGTCAGATAGAGGGATTTTCGATTTAAAAAGTTGGTAAAATAGGATTTTTCAAAAAAACATCGGAAACCCGAATTTTTTCTTTAAGGGTTGGTAAATTTTTGGTTTTGAATATTTTTTGAAATAGTATTTTCAAAATCATTTTTTTTATTTTACTAAATTCAATGATTGAATAAAATAAGCTAAAAATTTATCATTCATCCTTATTCGCCCAATCATCTACAATTTCTTACAACCTCTTGGCGATGCAGTTTACAATATATTGTTAATTGTATCAGTGGTACAATTTATATTATTATCTATCATCCCAGAGAAAAATTAATATTTTATATCCATTCGTTCATGTTACAGTGATGTTAGCTACATGGATATTAATAGATTTTTTGTCTACATGTTATTATCGTTATTAACAAACTTAGAATTATTATCAGAGTTTAGTCATCAGATCTTTATTTTTTCAATAATACAGATAGTATCTGGTACATGCTTATAATTTAAAAAAAAAAAAAATGTGACACCTTACCTTATGATAATTAGTATGAATATGACAAACAGAGCCAAACCTATCAAACTCGAGGCTACCCAAAAATGAAAAATAGGCGCTACAAATTTTAGCAAATGATGCGTAGTGTCGAATAGTCCTACAACATATTTAATTTAACATCAAAAATAAATATGATATTTTAGAATATAATTTATTTACATAATTGTTAATAATTCTTGCATATATTATAAAATATATATATTTTAAATCATCTAATTCAGGTCAAATGATGTTAAATCGTAACAAAAATATGTGTATGAAGCATTTTAAAATATTGAATTATCTATTGGAGACGGTACTTTTCCTACTTTCCACTACCGTTAACGCTATTTTATATTATTCGTGGACCCCCTATTATAAAAAAATCTTAGTCGTACGCTACCTTATAAATCGATGCTTGTATTGTTTTATAAAATATTTGACCATAGTTTTTTCGATTTAAAATAGTTTTTATACAACTGTTTTAAAGTACACTTCTTGTTAACCCTTCAGTTAAAATTTTGACAATATAATAAAACGAGTGCAAATTTGAATAGTAAAAAATGTAGACCAGTGGTTTTCAACCTTTTTGTGTTAGCGACCCCTTATAAACATAAAAAATTTTTGCGACCCTAAAATTTTCTATATACTCCAAACATTTTATAAATTCACATAAATGAAAATATTAAAAAAGCATATTCAGTTTTATTTATATTTTATACTGTGTTCAAATTCTTACGACCCCCCTGATAAATTTTAACTACAGAAATAGCTGGTAAAATTACAGTTTCTCCCAATGTGTGAGTTTTACAAGCTTTTGTTATAATTTTTGAAATTTCATAAGAAGCTGTTAAACCTTTATCTTTCTTGATAACTTCATTATTGAAGATATTGTTCATTTCAATCGATTTAAAATTGTCACGTAGTTTTGTAAAATACTCTAGTCATGAATTTTTTTGGTTGCTCCAAAATTTATCTGTGAACCCCTAGATGTGTAATTTCTTCTGTCGACCCCCAAACATTTACTGTAAACCACTAAGGGGTCCACATGGACCCCCCTTGAGAACCACTGGTTTAGACTATGCACAAAATAGTAAAATTAAACGACAGTAACGTACTAACGGTTATATTGGGTACAAATATAAACATTATTCTAAATATGAAAACATAGTCATATGAGGAATACCTTTTGATGTTTATTATGCATTACAATACACTGTATCACGGTCCGTGATTCACGGATAAAGGGTTCACTTCTCACTTGTATCACAGAATATAAATTTTACATTCTTATTTAAAAAATTTAGATAAACACTTCAATGAACGTAATAAATCATCTGTCATAATGGTAATAGGATATTGAATTGTATTATATATGTTGATCTGAGAAAAATTGTCAAAAACTAAACATAAAATCATCAGATTGCATACATAAGGTATCCTAAAAAAGTATGCAATGTATGTAGTGGTGTATTATTATTATGTATTGATTTTTTCAATTAGTACTTTTACTTTGAAAATAGTTACGACAGTTCAATGGATCATGCGTTGACTCAAAATATGAACCTTAGATAATTAGATTACAACATTAGACAATTAGGCTTTTATGAGATTTTAAACAAAACAGGATAAATAAGGTAAATTTGCTTAAAAACCCAATTATTTAATCACGTCATTAAATTGTATATATGCAACCTTAATTTTAACTACAAACCAAATAAAATAATAATGTATGTTGTTTTTATAAAACAAGAAAATTTCACAAATGGAAAAGTTAACTTTAAAAATTTAAAAACAAATCGATAATGTAAAATTACATAGGCGTTCCTACATACATGTACGTATTTGAGACAACGTGAGCTGAATTATACTAAAGAAATGAAATATTTGTTGAAAGAATCAATAATCTGTCTCCAAGAATAATATTACCTTCTCTGTCTAATACTCTATTCTGCATTATAGATGTATAAGCCAACAATATATAATACTTAATATGAATAAATAGCTTGCAGACTTGTATAAATTTGCTAAATATATGAAATTTTAATTTCTGTGAAAAACTTACCACGGGGTTATAAATGTCTTCAAATGTAGAATATATTGGACCATATCGATTGGACAGAACATTAGGAAGAGGCCAAACTGGTTAATATTTAAATTAATATAAAAATATCAACAAAATAGGAGTAGTACGAGTGGGAGTACATTATAAAAGTGGTAAACTTGTTGCAGCTAAAATCATTGACCGAACAAAACTCAGTCCAACTGTTTTAACTAAAGTTGAAAGAGAAATTGCAATTATGAAACTGATTGATCACCCCCACGTTTTAGCACTATATGATGTCTATGAAAGTAGAAATTATTTGTAATTTCAATTATTCATTATAAAAAAATAAAATAAAAAATGGCAGCGGTGGGATTCGAACCCACGCCTCCGAAGAGACTGCGGCCTAAACACAGCGCCTTAGACCACTCGGCCACGCTACCTTATATTTTTTACTATATTTTTTCATTTATTCCATTACATATTATATTACAGATATCTCATATTGGAACATGTATCTGGTGGAGAATTATTTGATTACTTAGTTAATAAAGGTAGACTTTCTAGTGGAGAAGCATGCAAATTTTTTCGTCAGATTCTCTCTGCGTTGGAATTTTGCCATAATTACAATATTTGGTAATTTTGAATAATAGATAAATATTAAAACAAATCCAACTTTATGAAATTATACAACCATTGTCAATGAATTGTAATTATTGTTTAAATTAATTGTTATTATTTGTAATTTACAATGAGTAAACATTTTGAAAATCGTAATAATTATAAATTGTTTATTTTATTTGTCTCGTTAATAATGTGGGCATTATAATGTATTAATTATAACAGTAACACGAAAAAACCTATTATTAATTTTTGCTTATTTGGATTTAACAACCAAGACTACACGTATCTAATAGCGAAAAAAATATATTTTGCTTAATTTGCTTTACATTAAAAAAAGTTGATTTTTATGGTCGTTTTAATTAGAATCAGTTTACAATTAACAAAATTAAATCCTTAATTATATAAAATTATAATATTATATAATAATTATATTAAATAAATAATAATTAAATGTGTAATACTGATAAAATGTTAAAATACTTTTTTGGTCGTGAATAAGTAAAGTTTGAGATTATAATTTATGATAAACGGAAGACAAAAAAACTATCTTAGAATTTTGATACTTTTAATTTTTACAATTCTTAGTTTTCTTAATAAATGTTAACACATATAATAGTTTTGCAACACTGCCAGAAGCACGGTCCGAGGACGAACTTTCAAAATCTTATTAAAACAATCCTAACGAAAAATTAAAAATCGTGCTTCAAACCAACTTGCATAACTTTAAATTACAGACGGCCATACAAACATTGCATTTAAATTAGAACATACACATTTATTTTACATTAATATTATTTTGATAAAAAAAAATATATCAAAGCACTAACGGATATTCAATGAAATTATTATCGAAAGTTCTTATCATATTTAAAAAATCTCCAGATGTCTGTACTCTAGAGTCTAGAGTCTAGACTGTAAAGTTTAGACAGCAAAATATAAATAAAAATGTATTTTAAAATTCTTTTTAGTCATCGTGATTTAAAACCAGAAAATTTACTTTTGGACGACAAACATTTTATAAAAATTGCTGATTTTGGAATGGCGTCTTTACAAATGAACAACAGATTATTGGAAACTAGTTGTGGGTGAGAATTAGAAAATTTTAATATTATTTGATTGTTACGATTTTTTATATTTTATTTTTAGATCTCCACATTATGCAAGTCCAGAAGTTATACGTGTATGCTCTAAAAATATAAAATATGACATTAATTTTTTAATAATCAATAATAATATGTAAGTAGACGAGTTGTACGAAGCTAGGGTCCTACAGTTTTTTTGACGGATCAATCAATCTACATATACATGTAAAATGTACATACATGTATAATATACATTGTATATATGATCATTACACTGAACCATCATTTTAAAAACTTAATATATCAGTTTTTATCAAAGTGTGTTATATGGTTATTATTTTTGGGAACCACATGAGAAAGTATCAATCTAGGGTTGTGAAAAAAAAGTTTTGGACTACGAAAAAATAATAAAATAAAATGCGCTGAAAAAGTTGGATATCGCTGGTATCATAATTCGTGATGGTAAAGGCCATATAATTTAGTAATGTTTCATTCATTTGAAAAAATATTTTACTACCATTCTTATTAAAACATATATTTATCCTTACTTATACATAATTAACTGCATGTCTGTCTGTTTGGCACTTTTTATTACATACTATTATAAAAATTCACTAAAAACCGAAAGAAGGAAACTTAGATAATATTTCCATGAGCGATTACATACAGTAGAGACAGATTAAGTGGACCACATTACTATGGAAGAAAAAGCGAACCATGGACAATAGTGAAAAGTGGACTACTTTTTCATAACATAAAAAGTTTCATTATTTTCACTGTTTTCTATATAAATTGAGTTGTATCCAGTCTAAAAGTAAACTATCGACCAAAAAAAGCGGACTATGGGCTTATATCAAAATTTAAAAGTAAAAAAAAAAAAATTAATTCTATCTTATTGAATTTTTTTTAATTTCTAGGACTATTTAAAATTCATTATTTAAATTTTTTATACAGTTTTACATTTAAATTGTTTTTGTGTTAAAAAAATAATTATCAAACATGAAAAAAGATCGAAAAAGTTAGTTATTTAAAAAGTTATTTCACCGGAAATACATAAGTTAATGGGGTTGAAATTGTGTATATATATGAAATGGAATAAGCTGTATCAAAATAATCTTCTTTTTTAATTGTATAAGCGTTAATTATGTCAAATTTTTTGTTTTCATAAAATAGTTTAGAAATAAAAAAAATGATTGAACTAAAGTGTTTTTTTGACGCGTGAAGGCGTCACTTTGTTAGATTGAAATTTTTTGTGTGTGATAACAGGATATAACTACCAAATATATATTTTTTCAATTCTAAGACTATTTTCATTTTTTAAAAAAAGGGTAATTTGTGGTTTTGATACGTTAAGATAAAAGATTTTGATATTCAAATTTATCATAATGTTGATTATTTTAAAATCTTTATTTATTATTATCAATTGTGAATTTTTTATAATATTAGGACATGTTTGAATTTTAAAAAAAGGATAATTGGGGTTTTTAGCCTTGAAGGACTCAATTTCTGAAATCTTATTTGCGATAAAACATCACCTTCGAAAATGTGTATTAGAAATATGTACTCTTAGTACGTCTATTACTTTCTTAAATAAATGGTAACAGACAGACAGACAAATAAATAAACAGACATACATTTTTAACTAAATTAATTAATTATGATAAGGATTATAATAAAAATTATATAGGGTGAAAAATACGACGGAACTAAAGCTGATATATGGAGTTGTGGTGTTATTCTATTCGCATTACTTGTGGTATTTACAAAATATAAAGAGAATCATATATTCGGTGAATAACCGGAAATATTAATAAACTGCTAATATTGTATAACAAAAAAAATTTATTTTTTTTGAAAGTTTGTATTATCTCATTTAAAACATGACACAGAGAATCTGAATAAAAATGTACAAAAAGTAGGACAAACTACAATCTACTTTTGAGTTTACATTTCTAGAATTTTTTTGAAAAAGTAACCCAATTCATGAATGGTCGACGTTTCAGGTAGACGTCGGTTACAATAATTATTTAACGCGATATTTATTCGGCCTGTTTTTGTCGTTGTTTTTCCGATAAAACTGTATAAATATTATACAATTGTAATCAACATTGTAGGGTTCATTGCCATTCGATGACGGAAACCTTCGTAACCTATTAGAAAAAGTTAAAGCTGGAATATTTACCATACCGAATTATGTATCATTGGAATGCCACAATTTATTAAGATCAATGATTGAAATTGATGTGGAAAAGAGAATAACTGTAATTTTAAACTTTAAATGAAACGGGAATATAATTGTATTATACAATTAAATTTGATTTAGATTCAACAAATAAAAAAAACCTCTTGGTACATCAAGTAAATTAAAATATTACATAGCGTTAATAATAAATGTAGTGGATGTAGAACACCTATAACAATATACAATAAACCAGTGGTAACTATTTATTAATTATTTAATAACCATTTTGCGTTAATTATACATTTTACCATGAATTTTACATTACGTACTCTAAAATTATCTGAAAATGAAAAATATAAATGGACAATAATGTATTTTATAATTTTAAACACAATATCATTTGTAATTCGAGCAAGTGTGTTTATTGATAAATTGATTGAAATTTTGGATATTTGTGATTTTTTGTTTTTAATTGTATACATTATTGATATAGTCGTCAAAATTGGCGCTTTTGTTGAGTTTGAATTTTATCAAGGGAATAAAGACATTGAATTGAAAAAGAAAAAACCAGAAGAGAAAGAAAAAGAAACGCAATTTAAATTTGATCGTAGAAAATCGACAATTGTTAGATGTGCTACTGTTATAAAAAGTTGTAACCAAATTAAAATAATTAGACAAAAAAAAAAGAAAATATATAAATGGATAAAATTTTTCAATTTTTCCAACGTAATGGAAATTTCATTACTAACAATGGATTTTGTCGTCTTAATCACTTATTTAAATTTAAAATTTATCAAATCCTGTAAATTTTCTCAAAACCCAGTTTTATATTCAAACATACAAATGATTGCTTCATTTAAAAATTTGCGATTCCTACGACTATTAAATATGTTACCCTGGACAAAATTACTGATGAAAGCAGTTAGTGCTTCTTTGATAGACTGCTTGCCCATTTTAATGTTAGTTATGATATTTTTGCACATGTTTTCTCTTTTAGGCTGCCATCTCATGTTTTCAACAAACCCTTGCAATTATTTAGGATACAACCGTTCATTTCTAACAAATTTTCAAATTCTAACTTTGGACGGTTGGTATCGAATCTATGAAATGACAATTCAAAATGGAAAATGGAGTAAACTTGTTATTATATTTTTTGTTGTATTTATTATTGTTGGAAAATTCATGCTTCTCAATTTACTTATTGCTCGATTTGTAAATAGTTACAACCGATTCATGATTAAACATGAAAATGATGTTTGTCGGTTAAAAAAAAATGAAAGTCTGGAATGTGTACGCAAATTGAAATCTTTAATCAAAGATAATGTTACTTTACAAAATGAAAATAATCTAAAGGATAAACATTTGATTAATAATGTAAAAATTTTACATAAACCTATAACTCTAGAAAACAAAGATTTTGATTCCAATGTAATTAATCATTTACTCAGAGATTTAGATTGTCTCTTATTTCAATATAAAGATTCTAAAATTGTCGCAGACACATTATTAGATTACGCCATTGTCAATAAAAATTAATTTTTTAAATTAAAACCTTGACCAGCATTTCACATTATTATTTTAGTATTAGTCGTTGTATATGTTACAGGCAGTTTAAAAATTATAAACGTTGTATTCAATTTCAATTGATGTAATGATACAAGTTTTGTTCTAATGCAGTGCTTCTCATGGGGGTGCATGTGCACCCTCAAAGTTGGAATATTTTTATGAGGGGGTGAATACTAAAATTTTAGATGATTGTGGGTGAATAGGGGTGAGTTATAAATTTTTAACATATTTTATTCAACTTAGTGAAATATGTGAAAAAACCAAAATTTTACCAACCCTTAAGGAAAAAATCCCTTTTTACCAATATTATTATGAAAAATCCAATTTTAACAAAATTGACTTAACCCTTTTATACATTCAGTTTAACGAAACTTCAACATCAAATTTTTTTAAAAGTGGTAGTTGTAACCGTTGTAGATACCACTATAATTCAGATATAAAAAAATATAGTAATTGTGATTGCCATAATTTATTTATTGATAAAAATATCAATTAGATGAGCAACCTTAAAAAAAATTTGATTTTGAAATTTGGTTAAACTGAATATATGAAAGGGTTAAGTCAATTTTGTACACGAAACATCTAAATTTGGTTTTTTCTTTTGGAATCAGAGAGATTTCTAAATAAAATTTTGATAAAATTGGATTTTTCAAAAAAATATTGGTAAAAGGGGATTATTTCCTTAAGGGTTGGTAAAATTGGGTTTTTTATTTTGGGTCTGATAGAGGGATTTTTTATCTAAAAGTTTGGTAAAATTGCATGAAATTTTCAAACTGCCTATAACATATATACAACTTGGTTTACAATATATTTAAAAGGAATAAAAGGTGTTGTCAAGGGTGGAAATATTGCATCTAAAGATTAAATTAATTTTTAGCCCAATTTCATAATTGAATCCGTCGATGAACTAGATACTGACGTGTTATCAACTATGAATTCACTACAAATATTTAAAAATCAACAGCAATTAATTAAAAATTTATTGAAAGATTGGTAACAATATTATTTAAATGTTTTATTTTTAATTAGCAATAATACTGAAAAAATGATTTATTTTCTATTGCTTACACGAAAAATGAGATACCCTTCCAATAAAGATGAATGCTTTTTTCAAAACGGAATTACTGATTCCCCCAATAGTAATATTTTTATAATTAAGATTAATTGAGTTTACTAAAATCTAATTTTTCATATTATGTTCCTAGTTTACTGAAAAGTTCTGAAAAGTTAACGGGAATTTTTCAAAATTTAAGTTATCATGTATTCAAAGATTATATGAGAGAAATGTCTCAACCTTTTATTAATTTAGTTGACCTAACAATCATATTTTTTACAATTAAAAATGCCATTCACTAATCTACGTCGGGATAAATATTATATAGTCTCATAGCTAATTTATATATTAAGATCCATTGTATGTACTTTGTACAAATAGCATCTAGCTCTGCCGAGGGCATAATTTTTAATTGTTTATAATCAAAATACAGTTAAAACCCTAAAAAATCGTCACAAATAACATGAATTCCAGAAAAAGTAAAATATTAAAAATAAAATTAGGTAAAATTGTAAATTGAAACAAATCAAAATTATACTAACAAAGTTATACTGAAGTTGATTCTGATTGATACTGAAAGTTTTTGAAAATTGCTTTTGAGAAATTGGGTAGCAATGATAAAAAAATAGAAGGAATCAATTTATTAGATTGAAACCTATATTTCTGTATTTCAAATATGTATACGGTCAATACCTACTTTTTTTGAAATTGTAAAATGAATATTTAAATTTTAATTTTTAATTTCACAAATTGTCAATTCGAAAATTTGAACAATATTGGTTGATAATATATTTAAAGTTATTTTTCACTGAGAATGCGTTGATTTCTGAGGTTAAAATTTTGTCTCTAAATGAACTGGAATAAGCTGTATGAGAATAATCGTTTTTTAAATTCTAGGGCTTAGTTATTGAATATTTTTTGTTTTAAAAAAATAGTTACAAAAAAATGAATAATAAAGTGCTTTTTTGACCGCGAAGGCGTCACTTTATTAGATTAAAATTTTTTGTGTGTGTTAACTGGATATCACTATCAGCTGTATTTTTTTTTAAATTCTAAGACTTTTTATTTTTTAAAAAAGGGTAATCTGGGTTTTCATTGTGAAAATGTTGTTTTTGTAGTTGTGAGTTATGACAATTCTTATGATTTTAAAAACAATCCAAAATTTAGGTTTTATAAAATTTTAGGACTTTATTTATTTTTAAATAAAATTGGTAATTTGTGGTTTTGACCACGAAGATATAAGTTCCTGAAGCTTAAATTGACGACAATGTTAATGATTTCAAAATGCGTTCCAGAATTTATATTTTAAATTTTTGGGGATATTTGTTTAAAAAATAAGCCAATTGAGTTTTTGACCCTGAACGACTTAATTTCGGAAAATTAAACTTCACCTATAAATATCACCTGCGAAAAACTATATTAGAAATTGGGTTTTTTTAATTCTACGACTGTTAATTTTTTAACAGTCATATCGTTAGACTTTATGGTTTAATATTTTTTTGCTTTATAAAGAAATTTCGGGCATTATCATGATTCATGAAGTTGTACCGAATAAAAGTTATAAAAATGAAAGACGGTTACGGCGGATTAGGAATATTTTTTATAATATAAAATGTATATTATGGCCGGAATGTTCATTGACTAAAATATTCGCCTACCTGTAACATTTGATAATAATAAATTTGCATAATGATATCTCCTACTCTTCGAAAACACGATAATTCCGTAAACTAGGACTGTATGGCTTATTGGAGCTTTATACCGATGGAAAATTTCTGGATACGTATAAAATATATAAAAATCGTACCCATATACACGTACACGTATATTTTTAATTTGTATAGATCCGAACCTACCGTACTCCGCGGTTTTCTTCGGGTTCAATGAAATTTTTGTAAAATTGGAGTTTATTTTTCCAAAGTGACATTTAAAAAAAATATATTCTTGAGATTCTTTAATATCAACTATTTTGTGTGCCAAATTTAAAATGTCATGATAAGACTATTGGAGAGATGACTAGGGCTATATGATACTACACATTGTTTCCAAAAATTTTTGGTTTATTTTTTTATTTTCGGGTGGCTTCGGATTAGGTTAGGTTCTGGATCAGTATATAATTATTATGAAAATTGTTCCATTTATCTATTTTTAACTCGACTCATGGACCAGGTGGACACGGTCAACATCCTACAGGTTCTTGTTCTAGGTGTATATACTGCATTAAAAAATTTATATATCAAATATTCATATTCTTAAAATAGATGTTGATGTTCCCAAAAAACGGTTGGACACTATGATTAATTACAAACATTATAACAATTACGGGTATTTTTTATACATACATTATTCCATCTTAATTTTTTTTGTTAACATTTGCGTAAAGAATTTTAAAAACA
>LWCA01001122.1:0-11959 GCA_001642005.1 Intoshia linei | reverse complement strand
TCCATGTTGTTTTTGCATTAACACTGCCCAAATTCCGATGTTAGAAGCATCTACACTAAAATATTTCAATACTCCAAGAATATAGACTATACCAAATTGTAAAGGTGATTGTTATTATTGCTACGTATATAAAAATATTAATTTAAAAAAGGTGAACAACTGGAAGATTTACCCTACACTGCCATCATCAACAATCCCATATATCAATGAATCTACAGAGGACTTGACTACCTCCTCATAATATATCGATACAAGTAATTCTTCTGATTTATTAAATGACCCCAGCTTTACTAAAGAAACTCATCATCCAAATATGGAGTGAGTAAAAAAGTTGTTTCGAAGATCAAATCGTGGGGTATTACCGACAGTGATGTCAGATCTACGTTACATCGTATAAGAGGTGGGGAATACATAAGTTTTTATGTTACTGAAGATGATTTGATATATTGTAGCAATCTTAAAAATCTCATGGATATATTAAATATCGATTATATGTATGATGATTGGTACATTTTTCTAGATGGGTGTACATCAAGTCTGAAGGTTATTATTATCAATTCCAAAAAATGTTACTATCCAATTATATTAGCATACTCACGAAAATTGAATGAGTCATATGATAACATAAAAAAATTTTTTTTACGAATTCAATATCATTCATACAACTGGATGATAATGGCAGATCTAAAAATGATGACGATTTTAACAGGAATGCAATTGAGTAACACTAAGTACCCCTGTTATTGGTGTTATTTCAATGCTACCGATCGAGTTAATCATTATCAATTATGTGAGTGGACTACACGTAAGTCAACCAACATAATGTTATGAAAGTTGCTCTGATTAAATTTGATAGGATATTGTTACTTCCATTACACTTAAAAATCGGATTATGCTCACAGTTTTTAAAATGTTAAGAAAAAGATCTCTCGACCCTTCTCAACCATGTATTACTTTAATAAATGTTCTGCCACATTTATCAAAAATAAAATTGTTGGCAAAAGTATTAAATGGGCCAGAAATCAAACAACTTTTTATGTCTAAAACATTTAAAAACGGTATATGTCCTGATGAATTAAATGCATGAAGGTCATTTAAGTATGTCGTTAACTTTGTACTAGGTTATTAATTTCATATAAAAATCTAAAATTTTAATTAGGTAAAAACAAATTTCCAAATTCTAAAAGATACATAGAATATTTGCTTAATTCTTATTCTAAAATAGACTGTTTGATGAGTTTTAAAGTGCACCTGCTGTAATGCCATTATGATCAATTACCAGTTTCTCAACTTATATCAGATGAGCATGGTGAACGCTTTCATCAAACTTTGAAAACATTTGAGACCCGATTCAAAGGCAAATCAATGAATTCGATGATCATTGACTATATTTTGTTTGTAAATTCTAGATTGTTGTCAAAAATTCATTAAATTTTAATTTTACATTATTTTTAATGTATAAAAAAAATCTCGATCTAACCTTAGCATTGCTAAAGATAGAATGAAAAGTAGACTCTTGGATGTATATATCACTCATAAAAGTAGAAATCTATTCAAAAATACTAATTTTTCTAAAGAAATAACTAAATATAAATTAAAATAAATATAAGAGGAACGCCACAGGCTAAATTCTCAAATACTTTAAATTTTGTCAATTTTTTTTCTCGTTATGGTAGATACATACGTATATTGCCACAAGCAAAATTTTTGGTTGAATCCATAACTTTGTTAAAGGTCAAATAGTGGGTTTTAGATCACAATCAATATAACTTTTTTGTAATTATGGTATTTTATTCCTATTATATCTCGAAACGTCGATCTGACTTGATAAAGTGACCCACACTATTCGAATCACAAGAATACCAGCTACAAAACGATATAGGTTAGAAAAATCTATTTTGAAATTTTTCGAAAAATGTTGTACTGTGTTATTGATACATAATTGGTATTTTTAAGTACTTATTAAATTGGTACTGAATATATATCATCACTGTAATGTTAATAAAGTACATACCTTATTCTCATTATCACTCAATTCAAATCACACTTTTAAATCGAATTAATATATAATAATATAGTAGTAAATAATTTATTATACGTTAACTTAATTAATTCAATAAATATTATATATTACTTATCTGTTACATTACAATTATTTAATGGCTTAATTAATTAATCCATGACGGAAAATTTCATCATAAATCCACCCATAAAAAAGTTACATGGCAAATTAAGCCAAAATCCAAACGAATGGATTAATGATTTCGATGATAACATTATTATGCTAAAACTAGTAAATACAGAAATAACTGACGAATTAAATTTACTAAAATTGTGTATCGGAAAGGAGGGCAACAAAAATTAACCTTAAGGAAGTAAAATATGAATAATTCCGTGGGATTCAGTAAATATAATGTATGAAAGACTACAATTTTCTACCATGCGTATTAAATCGGAGGAAGATATAGAGATTTACGTATACCGGCTTAGAAAAGCAGCGGAACGGTGCAAATACGATGAAGTAGATCATATACTAAGAGATCACATTTTCATCTATGGCACATCTAAAACCGTACAAAATGATATAATAAAATTAAATAACCCATCATTGACTGTAACTGTGAAGACTAAAAACGATTGTGTCATATGGAACAGACTCCACGAAGTATCTACTTCTAGGGCAAGAGACGGTACAGCTTTCCAGAAAACATGTCAGACACAAAGCGGTGACCCAAGCACAGCTATCGTAAACACGATTTATAACATGATATCCTGTACTGACTTGATAAATGAATGTACAGACATTCAGTATGCTATATTTATGGGAGACGACAGCTTGATAAGTTGCGCTAGCAAAATATAACAAGTCATACTGTAAAATCGCTGGCAGATCAATATAATTTGTCAGCTAAAGTATTGATAACGTCAGTTAGCTACTTCTGTGGCAATATTCTGGTCGAATTCCACGGTGTAGTCAGGTTGATGCCTGATCCTATCAAAAGAATTGAAATACTACGTTGTCCCACAACGGGTGATTTGGAAAGATTTGTAAGCTTGGGAGACTTTCAATAATGAATATTAAAAATTAATTTATAATATTTAGATGTTTACAGATCATATAATTTGCAAAAAATCTACTTGAGGAAACTACTGTGTTACTTATAAAATTAAATATATCATTATTCAATTTAATATCGATATATTACTTTGGAAACAATAAAATACATCTGCAAATAGTCTCTTGCGTACAACAACCTTTGAGAGAACAACCTTTGTGGTACTCATAACTCATTGTATTCTAAACTAAAAACCCGTATACCTAATAATATATTGGTGAAATGTATCAGCCATTCACTTCATTTGGCCTGCTCGTACGCCTTTGATATTATTCCCGATATCATAGATATTTTAATAAGAGACACATATTCTTCTTTCAATAAATCACCTCTTAGACTTGAAGAATATAGAAAATTGTACAAAATTATAAATAATGACCGATTAATAATTCGGAGAGGAACACAAACCAAAGCGCAAAATATATTTAATTTTTATACTACTAAAAATTTGATGTACCTAAAATTTGCCGCTCCAATTTTACGTTCTTTTGAAATTATGAACGCAAAATTTCAATCCGATACTGCTGATCATGCAAAGCTATTTTGGGAATTGAAAGTTTTCACTCAGTCAATATTGTCAAGAGTGTCAAATGATATAATTACCTGTGAAACTATATCGTATAGAAAAAATCCAATAGATATTGGAATTGATTGTGAACAAAATGTTTAATCTCAATTTATCTAAATCAGATAAAATGATGCTTTGTGTCTGATGAAAAGTTTTTTGATTAAATGTTTCACGGAACTGATAAAAAGAACAAATATTAACATTGAGGTTTTAAACAAAGTTAAATATATTTTTCCAGTCAATATAACAGATATAAATATGTTACTTACTAATGTATATATTACTTCAAATAAAGTAAACTAAATTAAATCCATAAAAAAACACAAAATCAAACCCTCATCACTCAAGATACGAATCAAAAGAAAACCCATCAAAAATGAGAAAAACCACCAGTGGAAAGAGCTCCAAAAAGGCTACAACATCTGGACACACGAAGCAAAATGGCAACATAGAGCAAGAGAAACAAATTGCACACCTATGCAGAGTTGCCAGAAAGTGCGTAATTCGCGCATTTCCATTAGTGATGTACATTTGAACGCACTTCTTCCCGCACTTCTCGCATTTATTCCACGCTTATATATTTTTATAAACCATACAATTTTATAGTTCAATTATATTTTTAAAATAAAAAGTTTAGTTTTTTGTTGTAATATTTTAATTATTATTATCACTCGTTCACAATTGTTTGTTTTATTTTTATATTTACTTCGTTACTCTCTTATTTATTTTATTTTAATATTACAATATTTTTATAATGAGATATTCAGAATTAAATATATGGATTGAATTAAATGGATTTATTATCATTTGTCCGACAAGAGTACATTGCCCAGTTTGCAAAAGAAATTTAACCAGTAAAAGGCATAGAGAAAATCTACCCAATTCTATTTTATCTGATAGTACAATGAATTCCACACTTAATTCTACAAGTTTTAGAAGCCTTTCGACCGATGAATGACGGAAACGTAGAAAATATGTGGAAAGCCTTGCTGTCTCTGAGACGATCAACCTCTGAATTTTCTCAAAGGGAAATTCTACAAAAACTCTAATTCAAGGATGAAAACTACTGAATCATTACTTTCTTATATATCACGCTTGGAAGATGCTTTTAATTGTCTGAGTGGAACGAAAAGTGAAATTAGTGACATTATGAAGTAGGTATTTTTGAAGAATGGATTACTTCCAGCTCATAACATGATTAAACAGATGCTTGATTTAACAGGTACTGGAAAAACGTATGTTGAGTTACGAACACAATTAATTACCATGTCTGACGAACAAATTGGGGATTCTACAATACCTGCTAAATATAAGGGAGGTAACTTTAAATCCTAATAAAGGAGTAAGAGGTGTTGCGACGATTATGTGCTCTAAGGGAATAAATATATCAAAATCTTCCGTTTACAATGTTATCAAGTCAAACCAAAATATCATCCTTGTTAAAATTAAACCAAAGCCAAAATTACTAGCAAGACACAAAGACTCCAGAGTAAAGTGGGCAGAAAATTATTTGAAGAGTAATATAAATTCCAAAAATATCATTTGGACTGATGAAAAAAAAGTTCAATCTAGATGGTCCCGATTACTACAATTATTACTGTCATGACTTAAGCCATGAATTGCCAGAAAGGGTCAGATGATTTGGTGGAGGTGGTGTTATGATATGGGGAGCTTTCTCAAGTGGTGGTATAAAATGTCTTGTCCAAGTAAATGGTAATATAAACTCTATCAAGTACCCAACAGTTATAGAACATAACCTCATACCTTTCCTTCCTCACAACGAAAATTTAATCTATCAACAAGATAATGCGAGTTGTCACAAACCTAGATCGACAAAATTATTTTTAAATGATCATTTTTTTAATATTATGAACTGGCCTGCTGTGTCTCCAGATCTCAATCCATATAAAATATTTGGGGTATAATGGTTCGATGTCTTTATGGTGGAAATAAACAATATTAATGAACTAACTAAAGTCGTAATGGATTCATGGGAGGACATTTTGGATGAAACGTTTTTAAAATTATCAGATTCTGTAAAAAATCGTGCAATCGAAGTATTAAAGGTTGGAAGAAAGTCAATTAATTATTGAAAGAAATATTCATGTAGTATATATAGTCATTATAATTAATAAACAGTTGTGTTGTTATAATTGTGGACACTCTATATTTCCACTAATTTACTAAATATGGTATGAATTGATTAAGAACTAATAATTTTACAATTTTTAAATGAACATGTAATAGCATCTCGCTAATTTTATATTCTGCCAAATTTTTGATATGTATCCAGTAT
Organism: Intoshia linei; assembly: GCA_001642005.1. NCBI lineage: Eukaryota > Metazoa > Orthonectida > Rhopaluridae > Intoshia > Intoshia linei. Next base: position 5,979 of record LWCA01001122.1, on the reverse strand, counting down.
TGTAATTATAATTATTGATAGAAATATGACTGTTGTTGTAATTAGTGGACGGAGTGTACAAGAAAGTCATTTATGTAAAAGACGTCTACTAAAAACACTTAGTAGTGAAAGGGTTAAATTAAAATCTTCTAAATACATTGTTGGCTCTACCCTAATAAAATTCTTAGGACACATTTTGAATCAGAAAGGTATATTCATTGACCCAGAAAAAATATCAGCCTTACTTAAAATCCCAATAATCTACAAAAACGGCATACATTAAATAATTATAATTATGTACTTATGTATTGTACGAAGTACTTGAAAATAAAAAATGGACCTGACTATAATTTTCCTATAATCAATAATTTGTGTGAATGATAGAATAACACATTTTGTCATTTAATCGGACATCAAATCCCACTATGTGGAAGTTTATTGAAAATATCAAAAAGGTAGAATTGGTTAGTATATTTAGTAGTTATAGCTCGAAATAGTATTAACAATCCTCCAGTCAAGAAAATTGTAAATTTTTTTATATTCTAGGGCTGTTTTCATTCAAAAAAAAGGGCGTAATTTGTGGCTTTGGTCCTGAAGATATATATTTTTTTAATTTTCGAACTCGTTTGATTTTCAAAAAAAGACAATTGGGCTTTTTTACCGTAAGATGTGAGTTTGGGAGGTTGAAATTTAGCTTACTAACACCCAGAAAAAACTAATTGAAATGTGGACTTTATAAAATTCTAACACTGGTAGTTATTGAAATAAACAAACAGTAACATTTTTAAGTATGATTTTATTATTGAAATTATTTTTTTGGTAAAATTAAAAAAGTCCGCATTCGGCGGAGCTAGTTGCTGTTTGTACGTAGTACATAGCAGTCAACCTTGTTAAAAAATAAAAAATTATTATTTGAATAATTACCTCAACAATATATCATAAACCATAAAAGAATATTTTCTGTAAAGATGAAATTCATAAGGTAGAATAACTAAATGAGGGCACTTTTTAAAAGCAATTTTCAACAACATTCCATTTCTTATTCCTAATTTTCGAGCAACATAATTGCAAGATGAAATTTCAGACATTGAATTTTGATCACGTCCATGAGATACAACTACCGGTTGACCTAAATGATAAATATACCTCTCATAATTAAATTATTAAATACAATCAAAATCTCAATTTAACAATAAATGGCAAAACATTAAAATGGCATATTCGTTAAATGAATTTAACGAAAATATTAGAAATGTAAAAATAACCATAGATTACGATCAATTTATTTATATTCACCCATAATATTAAAAGAGTTTATCAATTTTCGACGTTCGTTAAATGAAATATTCGTTACACAAAACATTCGTTAAATGAGATTTTGACTGTATATCCAACTTTGAAAATAACAAAAAGTACATTACAAATTGTACGGCTAAATTTTATAAATTGAATTTAGAAAATTAAACGTACATTGCCAATGATCCTTGCCAATTAAGGAAACGGATGCAAAGAAACAATCCATATCTAAATACAAATATGTATTCAACAGAGTAGGTTGATTTTCAATTGTATCAAATTCGTCTTGATTATTTTCGAATTCAAATAAAAATTTTTTTAAATTCTGACAAAGAGAAACGTCAAAATATTTATGATAATTGGAAACAAATATTTTCAAGTCAACCAACAATGTAGACATGACGTGCAACCGCGAATGTTGATAAAAAGAAGATATGTCATTTTTGACTATGCTGTCGGGTAAAATGTGTAATATTTCTTCATCAGTTTCACTATTTTCATGCGTATTAGGTATTTGCTGTATAGTTTCTTGTTTAAATAATGTATATTCATGAACGGGTAAGCATTTTTTTTGGTTTAGACTAAATTGAAACTTAATTTAAGTCTTAATTGGTTCCAAAATGCAAAATTAGCTTGCAAGTACAATAAATGTAAATGTATTGATTACATCAAAATTGCATCATAAAAATGACAAGATACAATTTTCTCATTCCGTCACCATAAATTGTCAATAAAAATTAAAATAAAAACAAAAATAGTCATTAAAAAAGTGAAAAACCTGTCGATAATCCATTTAGGTCGTACAATACAATCTTTCGGGAAATGAGTCGAATTATTACCACCATAAACATTGGTTGCAATAATAAATGTAACTTTAGATTTACTATAATTATGAATGAATTTCCCTCCATTTTCAATAATAATTTTGCGAATTTCATTATACGATGGAACTAAATTATAAAATTTTCAATTTAAATTTAAACTATCATTTTAACCAGTATATCCCGTCACGTAAATTGCAACATTTTTAAAAATTTCAGTTTTTTGTAGATAGTTATTGTCAACATTTTTATTGTGGATATTGTCAAGTTTTTCATTTTTAGCTTTCATGTATCCACCCTTAAAATATAAACGTAAAAATGTACACTATATAAAATAATAAAACAAAATGTACAAATTTTACACAAGTATTCCAATTCATTTTTGAAAATCTCTATATATTAACATGGAAACGATTAGATTTAATTATGAAATAAACAGAAAAATTGAATTTACAAAATTATGATAAATAGTTTAACATTAAATTGCTGCTCAAAGAAATAACTGAGAATATTTGCAAATCGGTACATCAAATTTTTATTGTGTTTTTGACAGGTTATTCATAATTGGTAATACAGCTAGTTATTTTTATCACATGTTTATAGTCGCTATTTTGACAAATTTAAGTATTTTCATTGTCAAGTGAAAAGACATTGAATTGTTAAATTTTGACTCATTTTGAGATAAGAGTTATATTTTGTGCTATACAGTTTCAATTGAGTAGCAAAGTAAATTTTCAAAAGTTTCAATTTTGTGATGGAAGCATTTGCAAAACACGATTTTAAACCCAAACAGCAAGATGAGATTGGTTTTAACAGAAACGACTTATTAAAGGTAATTTTTAAGTCGGTTGTACTTATTTGTAGATTATTAATGTGGATGATGACAAAAATTGGTATAAAGCTGAAGTTGATTCACAGTGCGGTTATGTTCCAAGTAATTATGTTGAGATGAAAAATTATTCGTAATTTATAATAAATTTCCATTTTTATTTCTTAATTGATAAATTTTTCATTTAACTTTTAGATGGTACATTTCCAGGATTACTAGGAGTGAATCTGAAAAAATTTTAATGGATCGAGATACAAAAACAAATGAACTCATTCAACCTGATGGTTCATTCATTGTTCGTAGTAGCGAAAGCTCTCCAGGTGGATTTTCAATGTCTGTCAAGTTTTTTTTATTTTACCGTTTTATATTTCATTTTTAGAGTTGGAGCTTCCGTTCAACATTTTAAAATATTGAGAGATTCTACTAATAATTTTTTTCTTTGGGTTCATAAATTCAATTCCATTAACGATCTTGTAGAATACCATAAAAAACATTCTGTTAGTCGTACTCAAACCATTTATCTGGTCGACATGAAACGCGTAATTTTTTAATCATTATAAGGTAATATCAGTATAATGTTATTATTATAGTTTAATATTGAGTAGTTATTGGTTATTATAATTTTTTTAAAATAATGGGTGTTTTGGTCATGAAGGTGCAAATTTATGAAATTGCATTAATTTTGAAAAACTTTATTGAATTTTAGAATTCAAGACTTTTAGACTTGGTTTTTTATTTTTAAAAAAGGTTAATTGTGCTGTTTACTGGAAGGTTCAGTTTTTTCAGAATGAAATTTATCGTACACTTTGCGCCGGAAAAAAGTGACTTGATATTTTTGTTTTTTCACTTTCTGGGACACAGTTTCTTAAATAAATGGCGAAATAGACATTTATCGGTTTTCAAATTCTAATTTATTTATGATAAGATTTTAGGTGGTGGATGGGCACATTTAGATAATTTTAATTGCGTAAACGATATAGAAATATCGAACTGTATGATTATAGATGCACATATTTTTACCTATGATTTGATTTGTATGGTTAAAGTATAAAATTAAAATTAACAGTAAGTTAATGTATTATATAATTTGGAATGTTTATTTGTTTATGAGTATTACATTATATACTTTACCGTTTAGATTGTAGTTCGTGCCGATTATGATTTTAAGGCTCAAGAAGCTGATGAATTAGAACTAAAAACCGGCCTATATGTCACAGTTGTTGAAAACCGCGATAAAGACTGGTGGACTGGAGAATATGAACATAAGGGTAAATATCATCGAGGAATTTTTCCCAGATCATACGTCACAATAGTCAATTCATATTGACCTATACATTTTATTTTACCTGTAAATATTTCAAATAAATGATGGTCTTGAATTTATAGCAATGTTTTGATTTGTGATTAAAAGTTTTAAAATTAAAGTGCTGACTGTTCAAATATAATTAAATTTAAATGTAATTTGTATTTTATGAAAAATATTTATATAACAGCTTGTATGTTATGTACTTCGTACAAACTGCATCTAGCTCTACCGACGATCGTCTTTTAATCGATTATAGAACCGTGATGGCAAAATATATTTTCTTCATAAAAATAAAAACCGTATTTTTCATCATAAAAGAAATACATTCTATGAGTAGACAAGGATCACCTGCGTATCATTGAAATCTAATAGTTTTGTTCATTGAACTGAAAAATGTTACTTATTTTTTCTCATAAGTAAAACATTTAGATTTGGTTTCAATTGGAAGGCTGAGTAATTTATATTATGAGAAAATAAAATATAATCTCAAAATTAACACCACATTTTAGTTGGTTTCTACCACTCATAGCACAATGATTTCCGACGTGGTCCATATGGACCAAAAGTAATCCACAATAAAATCAAAATTTTAAATAAAGGTTAGTTGTTGATATCCAAATAAATAGTTCACCACTAACTTTAAACCTCTACTTAGTAGTAGAGTCTACAATAATAAAAAATTAATATCTGAAAAATCGTTTATTATAAAACTATCAGATTAGAGCAGCGGTTCCCAAATGGGGCTGTAACGATTGGCAAATATAAACTCTGATAAGTTCATCTTAAATAAAAAGATGTCCAAATCTCGATTCGAACCTAGCCACGTAGAATACAATTATATGACTATAAACACTCTGCTAGTTAGACATATACATACATTAGTATATATTCGAATCTCGATTAGTACGATAGCGATATATCACTACAGGGGCTACCAGAAATTATTTTGGGGGACCTCGTCTATGAATATCATACTATGAATCACACTTTTTAATTCACTAGGTTGACTGTTATGTACTACGTACAAACAGCACCTAGTTCTGCCGAAGCTTCACCTTTTAATATTTTATTTTTGTGTGACCATATGGTCACATTGGGAGAAAATGGGTTAACCCAGAAATAATTTAATTTTTGATTTTCAAAAATAGGGACAATTAGGGTTTTTGACCCGTAAGATGTGAGTTTGGGAGGTTGAAATTATGTTTACGAACACCCCCGGAAAAAAACTGTAATTAAAATGTGGACTTTATAAAATTCTAAGACGAGTATTTTTGTAAATAAAGCTGAACATACACAAACAAATCAATTTCAAAATCGCGTATCATATTATATAAGTTAAGATATAATATATATAATCTGATTATATTCAATCAGTTTTATGTTGATATATTGGAAGAAGCATGGATTCCAAAAAATGCTGTGCATTTTGTTATTTGCATATGCTTAATAGAACTAAATTTTTTGATCCACCTAGATTGTGGTCTTTATCTGTAATGAAATAGGATTGTTATTTTTGTTATATTAAACAAAATTTTGTATTGAACAAATGTAACAATTTAATTGCAAAATACACTCCAATGAGCATGGTAAACGGTTCCATCAAATACTGAAATCATTTGAGGACAGATTTGTTGGAAATGAAATGATATCATTAATAAAGGATTATGTATGGTTCACACCAAACACATTATTTACATTTTTTGCTATTTTTCATTTGTAAATAATGATACCTTCCCATAACTTTTTTA
>LWCA01001120.1:0-12003 GCA_001642005.1 Intoshia linei | reverse complement strand
TCTTGAAATATAAAGTTAAATTTAGTATTTGCTGTATGTATTAACAAGTGTTTTTACTAAGAAGTGTTTTCAGAATCAAATTTCCACTGTAATTGAAAGTAACAACAGATCGCGATATCACGATAATACTAATTTTGTTGTATATTTAAAGAAGGTTATTATATCTGAAGTTCGAAGAATCTTGTAGATTTAAAGCCCGAATCTACCATTATCAAAATAGAAATGCAAATACATGTGCTCAAACAATGACAGTAACAGTTCCAACTGAACTGTAACTTCACTATTACAACACTTTTATTCAAATTAAAACAATTTATTTAAAATATTACATTTTATATCATTACATAATACATTGTATTTGTACAGGTAAAAAATACAACTAACGAGGAAATCTTTGATTTATATTGGAAATAATATCATTATATACTGAAGTGTGACAATCTGTAGACCATATGAAATGAGCGTGGTTCCATGTTTTATATAATTCTGGTTCTCTGTCAACATTCAACGTAGAAGCTAGAATTTTTATATCCTAATCATATAGAATTATTATCATTGATAAATTACCTTAGGGTTTGCAACAATATCGCATCCTCCGTAATGTATATGCGTCCTAACTGTAACCTTTTCAAAGTCGTACTTCGGTGGTTTATCCTATACGTTTTTATTATTAATTATATTAAACGTAGATATCCCAGTAAAAACAAATTATATACGACAACAACGTATTCAATAATCAAGGGCGATTAGTGTACGTTTTATTTTTAATTTCTCATCAGTTAATCAAATTTCTCGGAATATTCTTTGATAAACAAATATTTACTCATTTTAAATTTTGATTTAAAAATAATTCTGTTCATCCAAAGAATACTGTATACTATATATACATATATATGTATACTAAGTTTAAGCTGTCCTTGGTTCATCCTACATGATCAAATTTACAAGTGATTTTAAAAGAGTTCCTAAATTAGTTCCTAAAAAACTATTTTCAATATAGTTGCCACATTTAAGGAAACTGAGTAATTTTCAAATGTTAAATTTTCAATGCACTATACCGTGTAATGTATACGGTATAATTTATACCAGTAAATAATTTAAAACATACAGAATTGTAGAATTTATTGTTGTCATCAACTCCATGATCATAACGATGAAAAATTCCATTTCCACGTTTGACAATCTTGAAAACTTACATAACATGACAATAAAAATAATACCTGATTATAGTGAATCATATTTTTGACCGAAGTACCAGCAGGAATATTTTTAAGGTAATTATGACACATTTCCTAAATTGTATGAATAAAGAATTGTATTTTTACTTTAATTAAACAATTATTATCCGGTCCGGATAACAAATTTATAGTTTTGATAAAATTGCTGGGTCGAATGAATGCATGAAACAATTGTAAAAATTTACTAACTCCGCTGTGAGGTAGAAATTCTTCTCCAAACATAGATCTTACCAAAGCCTAAACAAATATATTTTTATAAATTTTACTTACAATGCGAGTACTATCAAAGAATTTTAAAATTGTTTTAATCATATTTGATGGAGTTGTTAGACTACCGACTGGAGCCAGTGCATAATGAGTATCAATCTGTAGTAAAATATATATTTTAACATTGTAGTTTTAAATACAATTTAATTTGACTAAAGTTTGGCATACTTATTTTAATCACCAATTATATAACTATTGTACATTCATTAGGATGTCCAATTTTACGCTTTTTTTGAAACTCAAAAATACGATAAGGAGGAGGGTAAATATAACACAATGCAAAAAAATAAAAGTCAAAAATGATTAAAAAAACTACCGGAGTAAAGCACTTCAAAATTTGAATAATTTAACTTAATAATTGTAAAATTAAAATCCTAAAAAATTAATAACATACTCTGTTATTCCATTCTGGATACGTGGATAAAAGAGTTAACAACATGATACATCCCTGAGAATGTCCAACATAACTTATGCGTTCTTGGTTAGTCTTTTCTTTAATAAAGTCCAGCATGGCAGGTAAATCATGAACTCCCATTTCATGAAACCTAATATTTTGTATATGTTTTAAAATTCGTAAATTGTACGTAAAATCCCAAAATTGTTTGGCACTAGGATTCAAATTTACATGTTTTCGACTATATACATTTCCTCGTACATTTCCCATGAAAACATCGTATCCAGAATCGGCTAACTGATATGCTAATGTATTTAGAATTAATGCAAGTAAAATAACCTAAAGAGTATCGTGGTCCATTGTCCACCCAAATAGCCGATGAACACAATAAACCATGCATTAATAAAACTACAGGTGCCTTTTTTTGTGATTTGATTCGGTGCATTGTTAGAATGTACCCATCTGATGTACGAATTGTGTATTCTTTACCATTATAGTTATTTTCGCATATCATTTCTAACTAAACATAATTATTATTTAATTTAAAAGATAATAAAATATATTGTTTTGTTTATATAAGTTGTGAAATCTCATAATGAGCACAAACTTTTAATTTACATATTAAAACTAGCTTGACTGTTTTGTACTTAGTAAAAACAGTACCTAGGTTTCCGAGGGCGGACTTTTCTAATTCTACCAAAAAATAAAATTTTACATAAAAATACTTTTATTGTCGACTATATAATTAATTATATTAAAATGGTACTAACTTAATTTTCTTTGTAAACTAATGATATGAACCATTTTTTTTAAAAATTACCACGTTTTTAATGGGAGAGCCATTCTTACGACACAAAAAGTTCATTTAAATAAGTATATATGCTGATGTTAAATTTAAAATGATACAACAAAACGTATTTTCAATTTAAAATGTTAGGCAACAACTGAGTGTTTAATGTTTATTTAATTATTGTAAACTTTTAATTTGAGTTTTGCAGGTAGCATTGACAGGGTGAATTTTTCGACGGGTGTGCGTTACACCTCCGGTTCAGGCTGAAATTCAGCACACCTTACGTTTTACCATTGAAATTTCTATAAATATTTTTATATTTTATATAGATACTAGCTTGGCTGATTAGTACCTTGTACTAACAGCACCTAGCGCTGCCGAGGGCGGATATATCTAATATAGCATTAAAAATTAAATCTATTATGGTTTTAAATCACTTTTACGAACCCATTAAAGTAAGGCTACAAAAATGTATTACCGTAGATCATAACTTCATATAATTCTATTGAAAATTTTTTTAAATATATATCAGAATAAATATATTATGATGATTAATCAGGGTTGCCAACTGCGTTATTTTCCCCTTGAGAATTCGAGTTTTTAAATTCAACTTAGGGCTGAGGGTTAAGTGATATTTCACAGGGTAATTTAATTACTTCAATAAAAATCATCAGATTAGACATATTTTATTTATATTCTATAATTTTTTTCTCTATGGTGAAATACTCTTAGTGTTAGCAGTTAATTTTATTCTATTACTTAAAGACACCCATATTTTGTTTTTTTTCTCTAAAGTATTCATCATGAAGTCATTTTGAAATGTGCTATTTGCCGGTGTAGGTATTACTATACTATTTGGGGTTTTTGCTCTGAAGATATAATTTTTTTATATTTAAATTTATGATAATGTTTATGATTTTAAAATCCGCATCAGCGTATATATTTTTTTAAATTCTCCAACTCGTTTGATTTTCAAAAAGATGGACAACTGGGGCTTTTGATCCGTAAGATGTGAAATTGGGAGCTTGGAATTTATCGTAATTGAAATGTGGTCTTTAAAAAATTCTAAGACGCGTAGTTATTTAAATAAAGTTGAACACACATCCACAAACAAAAATCGTGTAGCATATTATGTAAGTCAGGATTATTTATCTAATGAGCTAAAGCTGAGTAAACATTGCTGTTATTTAAAAATATAAGAAAAGTTAAACCATCATTTATTTTCAACATTTTTAATGTAATTCATTAAGCGTTAAGGACTACTACGACGCCTTTTGCAAAAACCCGTTAAGATTGAAAATAATTAAAATTAAAAACACATCAAAATATTTATCAAAATGTGCCCAGTATAAACAATATATGAATCAATACATTATTCTGACGAGTCAATTTGAAACAGCGTGATAAATTATATAAATGACAAATGACAACATTATTTGTGATTTTTTGATCCAGTTCTTCTGGTTAATTAAATAATGAAAAGTTGACTAGTTGTTTTAAAAACACTGGCTAAATTTATTCAATTTCAATTATAGATATGTAATTAATTAATAAATAAACATACGGTGTAACGTGCAATTAATTTGTCACCTTAATATCGAATAATACAAATTATACTATCGACTTTTGGTGATAATGTATAAGTGGTTATTACATACAGTTATTTATAACCTTCTAATATATTATACTAGCTTATATGTTATGTACTTTGTACAAACAGCAGCTACCTCTATGAATAAATTATAAATATCTATAATAATAAATTTTTCATAAAACATAGCTCTCGAAAAAAAATATTAGTAAATAGGTTTTTTCAATTGTTGGACTGTTAATTTTTTAATTAAACGGTAACACACAAATACATTCAATTTTATATAAAGTAAAGGTAAGGATTAAAACATTTCGATGCTTTAAGCCAGTGACGGCAGCCAACTAAAACTAGGTGTGTTAAATTTAATACATTTTCAAAAATTTTTTTCTAGTGTTTTTATTAAAAAAATAATAGGTCAATCAAAACCGTCAATTAAGTCGAACAACTTGATGATGGAAAACCTATCAAAATAAAATTCTAACTTTTTTATCCTATAAAAAATACATTAAAAATTCAATTTGGTCCCCCTTGTTAAAAAATTAAATATTAAGATTTATTATGGTACAATATTAAATGTTTTTTAACGTTATTAGATAAAAAATTCCTTTGTTTTGTGAGTAATGTCTTCAGCATGCTAAAACTTCTTTCTACACCGTTAGAAGTTAAAGGACCATTTCTCAATTGGCTGTACAATAAATGAGGTTTGGACTGATCCATAGCTAACATAATTTAATCGATATCATTCTTTTTTTTATATATAGTTGTATTTCACATGGGTCAGGAATAAATTGTATTTTTTTTATTGTATCATATGGTTGATTAATAGTAAACGACTCTTTTGCCATGTCAATAACATCTAATATAGATGTATATCCGTTTAATTCGATTAATTTATTATATAATCCTATCATAGATACAATTTGATCATTCATGTTTGTATTAATTATTTTACAGTCAAACAGCCTTAAATTTTGGAAGTTTTTCAAAGTACCGACAATTATGTTTATATATTTAACATCGTTTAAATCGGTTTCATTCAACATCATAAATATTAATTCATCTTTACAACACGATTTTATCCTTTCAATTTCCTTTAAATATACAGGGTCGATTTTACCACCACAATTGTTTTCAGATGTTAACGATTTGCCCATGTTGATAAAAAATTTCTTTAATTTTTTGTTGTTTAACTTGTATAAGGTATGTCTACCGAGGCAAAAAATTCTACTATGTCAATGGCAAAATGACTTTTTAATTTGCAATATTTACGGATTGGAGTAGTATCATTCAAAGTTAATAATTTGTGTTTAACAGATGATCTATAACTCTGCACATAATATAATTTTTCAAATGAGAAATCACAATTCTTAAAATATTATAAATTTTTTCTGTCTCGACTTTTGAAATTTAGGCATTAACTGATTATTAGATTAAAATTTAATTAAGATTCAGTGTAGCGTTACTATTAACAAATTCTTATCATGCAACTTTATTACAATAGTTACACGAATCGTCCACGTCACTTTTACAAATATATGCTATGAAAAGCTTTAATTTATAATTTTTTGTATTCAATAAATTATTGTCACTTTACTCATTACATTCAGATTTTAAAATTTAAAAATGCACATATAAATAATTGAATATTTTGAAATCTAACTTTATTAACTTTATAAAATTTTAATTAGCCAATTAATATTGGTGCCATCATGCTGGAAATGTTAAACTATTTAATATATCAAATTTTAACTTTCCTGACTTTTGCTTGCCATAGTTATAAGTAATTGAAATGTGGTCTTTAAAAAATTCTAAAACGCGTAGTTATTTAAATAAAGTTGAACACACACAGACACACAAAAAAAATCGCGTAGCCTTTTATATAAGTTAGGATTTACAATTTAGCAAGAAAAATTCTTATGTTTCATTAGTTCTTATGAGAACTAGGGCCACCGTTTTTGACTATTTTATGGCACATTCTTTGGCAGATTTTGCAGATTGATAATACATTTCGCTGTAACAACGAAATTTAAAAATTATTGTTTTTTTGATAAATTTTCATTGAAATTTATTTTTATTTATTATTATTTACTAAAATTTAATTTAATTTTTGTTAGTTAAAAGTACAATAGGGCCACTGTCCCTAATGAGAACATTAATTTACTTTCTATTACGAGTGTTTCAATAAAAACGGAGTCTATGTAAACTATGAAATATATGACTACAAATATATATACTAATAAACAAAACATAATTTGACTAATCTAGAAAATTCTGTGAACCAATTTTGTTAAATTTAATTTGATTTAATAGACTAAATAGTAAAAACAATTACATATCATCATAATAGTAGCGTAATCGGGTGTATAACTCATAAAAATGAAGTTATAAGTACATTCAGTAACGAGATAATGATATTAAGTACTAGCAGTAACTTCAATAGTGTACTACTAGAAACTTTATAAGAAATATATACCAAACATTATAATTTTATGTAGAGAATAAATCTTATGAATATTAAATCGCAGTTTTAAAGTACATATAGCATACACTGTAAATATGTGATAGGGTCCAAATATTTTTTACGTTTTTTGCTGACATCCCAAAAGTACATTCGTATACAATGATAATTGAATTCTTCATATCATACATTCTTTTCGATTTGAGAAGGTAAATGCCGCAGATGTAACGGTAATCTACAAAAACGGCACATACAAACACGGCAAAACTTAAATAATTATAATTACATAGCAATGAAAATACAATACAATGAAATACCGAAACTACACTGATATAACGCAATTTCAGTTAACATTTGATTTATATTAGATTCATTTTTATTATTATTAGATTTTATAGAATTCATTCACTACAGACTTAAGTTAAAACAGAAATATTAAGATTAATTTTTTACTTACAAACCATATTACAAAAAAATTAAAAATATTCTATGGTGTTCACACCTCAGAATATTTTTTTATTATATTCATTTATAAATTCTAATTAAAAATACACAATATATGATGTTTTGTAGTGAAAAATAGTTACGCTGTTAAAAAGTGTTAATTATTAGTTTCTATTTTGCAATATTCGCTGTTGTTAACGCAGTGAACTTAGTTTTAATTATTACAAGCCGAAATTTGAAAATGTTAACTACGAAAATGAATCAATTACAACAATAATCTTTTAATCTCAAGTTCTACTTGTGATCATATTAATACAATTGTATTTTCATTGCTATGTAATTATAATTATTTAAGTTGTGCCGTTTTTACCATAAATCTTATTTTGTGCCCTAGTGTTATTTGAAAAAAGTCAAATTCTATGATATAATTGTTGTTATAATAGGGAGTAATCAGATAGGCACACGCATATACTACAGACAAAGTAGGATTTATTAAAAATTAAAAATTCTAATTTTTATACAATTCCTCCACACTAGTATATAATTCAATCGAAAGGTCTTCATCGCCACTTTGAATAGATTCTTGTAAAGTCTTTATAATTTCAGTATTGTCTTCTAATTTTGTCAATTCAATTTTTTTTACTAAAACTTTTTTTTTTCTAGAATGGATAAAATTTTGAATACTAAAGAAAAAAATTATTTTTTTAACAAATAAGAATTATATTACATTAAAGAATATAAGAGTTACCGATTCACGAAAAAAACAGAGCATAATGTAAAAGTTGTTATTATTAGTCCAACTATAATCCATAACAGATTAAAGCTAAATTTCGAATACATGGTACTACCATTATATTGATTAATTGTTGCATTTGCATTATCTACGCAATTAATGTAATTTATTCGTGTATATAGATAACCCTGAACTATTCCGGTCAATAAATCCTCACCTTTGACCCTAAACAACATATGGTGGAGACAAATTTTTCAAACAGAAAGAACCAAAGATTTATTGTGGTTTCTGTCTAATTACACAGTACACCACCAAAAATATGCAACGATGATAAATACATCTCTAGATCACCTTGTTAGTTTGAACGAGTTGGTCAACGTGATATCAATAATATTTTTAAATCACGTCTAGATTTTTTTAAATTGAGATTAAATTGTCAAAAATCCTTAAAAATATGGGGTTCTAAATTAATTTGAAGTACAATTAAAAACGCTCGAATAAATTGGGAAATTGTACAATTTTATACAATTACTTTTGTATACAATAAAATTGTACCAATTAGTAATTAAAGCCTTTCTGAATTATAAATAAAATAAGATTGAATATGAAAAACTAACTTACATTATATATTATACGTATATATGAGCCATGTAAAACTCAAATACGTAGTCTTTTAAAACAATCTGGACGTGACACAGAAAAACTGATTGAACTAATTTATTCAGAATAAAAATCTCTTCAGATGCACTAAATTTAACTATTGCATTCAAAAAAATTTATTTTTTTGTTAGTGTTATTAATTATTATAAAATAAACGAAAAATGTAAACATCAAAAATTGTGTATTAACAATATTTTAGTATTTAGTATAGATACTGAATAATAACATATGTAGATCTACAAGATTTATAATATCATAAAAATATCTTAATCTTAACATCATAACTATACAGATTATTATTTAAAAAAAATTTATTATTGCCCGAAAAACTACCAACCTTACAAATTCACAGTAATCGAAGGTTAAGAATTATAAAATTACTCTTAATATTTCCATTTTTATTTGAAATATGATATTTACAGAAACACAATTGTAGGTAACTAGATGTAAAGTTATTATAAGGGTAAATTAGTCCTTGTATTTCGATTTTGGAATAAATCAAATATTTATCTTTTGTTTCTATTTTTAAACACTGGTCCGTATATGTTGCATTTACAATTGATTGACATTTACGTTCCAGCCGAATTAAATAAAAATCCTTTTTTTTATTTATTACAATTGGAATATTGTTAGATCCTTTTCGTCTACAGCAAAAGTTTAATTTTATTTCTTTTCTGGATAGAAAGCGACTAACTAAATATTCATAGTTATTTTAATATAATATATTCAATATACATTATTATAATAATATACAATGGGACCTCTTTAAGGCAAAACCTGGTTAATTCAAAATTATCACGCTTTAAAATTTGTATACAGAATTGTATAAATAGAATTCATTTGTTTTGGAAATTGTAATATGTTAGTAATATTTAATTTTACTGTGTTTCTATTGTTATATTATAATTATCACGTGCTATCACGCTTTGCCTCAAATTGCCTCTAAAAATGCAAATTTCGCAAACGTATCGTTTTGACTTAAAGAGGTTGCACTGTATTATATTGATTACGCTTTAAATAATCTATAATGTATTCTTTCTCCCAAAATAAATTTAAATAGTAATATTTCCATATCAGTGAACTCTGAGAGAATTTTTTTGGGCAGTATTTGTTTTTAAATATACAATAATAACCTATCATTTGAATTTAATATATTATAAATAATTGGTTATTAAACTTCACGGACCATCCATTTCTGAAAAAAAATTTTCCAATTTTTAATCATTTTAATTACCGCGGACTCCAGTTTAATAAACACTATTTAAAACCAATCACCTTTGGGCCATACTGATGATACTAATGGCTTACAAGCATCTGTATCTTGCTTGTGTAAATTCTGATTTAAATTTATATTAAATATTTTAATTCTATCTAAATATTGAATAATTTATTTAATCAATTAGTTAAATAACCAATGTTGTGTAGAGAATTATTGTGGCTACACTTCAAGTCAAATATAATGTCATCTTCACTTTTCGCTGAAGCCTCTAATTTTTAAATTAAATGGAGATAATACCATTTTAAAATATGTATACGATATTTACATTATGTACTTTAACATTTCACTTTCAATATGCTAACAAATTAAAACCGATATGATAATGGTTAAACTCAAAATAAAATAACGATTATGAATGTTATAAGTAATATATACATTATATAAGTTATACAATACAGAAGAATTACATTAAATGTGATAATGTTAATGATTTTGGATTTATTTGAAAAGTCGTACTTAAATACATGTATGTCATGTATATCAGGGTGTCAATTATGCGGCCCGCGTTATAATATAAATTTTTATTTTTAAAACAAAATTGTTTACATATATTTCTTTTTTGACATTTTTTTAAAATATTTTTCATAATTTATTATTCAAAATTACAATTATAATATTAGATATACACTTATTCCATTATTATCGTTACTTATATCATTATAATTTTATGTATACATTTTTTATATATAAAATGTATTATTATATTAAATTTTCTGGGAATTTAGGTAAAAATGTTTTAGGTAAGTTTAGAAACTTTTAATAATAAAATAGGATTCGATATTTCACGAACCCTATTCAATAAAATTGCTGTATATAAAAATCAATGATATGAATATTTGAACATTACGTCAATTCAGTGGTTCTGAAAATTTGTTTAGTCTATAACTAAAATTTACATAATTCAATTTATAAACGTCGACATACGGTAAATTTTGATTCTTAGTATACGAAAATATCAAAAAGTCTGATATATTACAAATATTTTTTAGCAATTGCGTCAATTTTAAAATTTAAGAACCACTGATATAGTTCATTTATTATTGATATATTACCGATTAAAATTAAAATTAAAATTTTTATTGTAATGAAAAGTAATGTTTTGTGCATTATTTACAGAATAAAAAATAAAGTATAGTTAGAATGGAAGTATGAAATAAATACAAGTCTAATCTGAATATAGGGAAGATTAAAATTTAGAAAATTATTGTTTTCTATTAAAAAATTGGATTTAATTGGGAAATGACGAATTAAATGTATGGTTATCTAAATAAAATTATGTAATTATAGTGTTTGTAAGATTTAAAATATCTTAATATTTTAATTTACTGTTAATTTAATGTTTCCACCTAATTCAACACCGCTAGACATAAAGCGATGCGTATATTATTAATAACGATATAAGTAAGTCAAATTTCATCGTACAAATAAGTGTACTGTACGATGGATCTACATTAGGGTGTCACATCGTTTTTAAATTTTGAGAATTTGAAAAACGGAGTATCTAGGTGGGGGTGTATTTTTGAATGCAGATCATGATGTTAGAAACAGTTTTTCAAAAAATTCAGTAACGATATTGCGTTACTCAATCAACTAATTAACAAAAAATAGCTAAAATCAACTTTATTTTCATGTTTTTCTTAATTTTTTCATCCAAAAACTTAAATTCCTGCTTTGTTTGTTGAGCAAATGTTAATAAAATTGAAAATTATAGTTATTATTGTAATTTTCTTTTGTTGGTTAAACAATATTTTATAAGGTAAATAAATTTATTAGACAGAATGTGTGTATAATATTAAAATTAAGTAAAAACAGTCCAATCCTAAAAATTGTCATAAATAGCATAAATCCCAGCAAAATAAAATTATAAAAACCTATTTTGTCATTTTCAATGTGATGATATATATTTAGTACCAATTTAATAAATACTTAAAAATATTAATTATGTATAAATAATTAACTCAATCTTCCCTTTATAAACATATTTCAGTCGAATTTTACCATTATTGCAAAGGATTGTAATATAAAAATGATATTAACAAAGTTGTTGTAGTTTCTTATTTAAATTTGATATTTTAATAGAAATGGTTTGAAAATGAAAATTTGAAATTTAAAAATTGCGAAGGAATAAATTATATAGATTTTCACCCAT